>WNWU01000017.1:1012872-1058363 GCA_012654045.1 Ptyas mucosa | reverse complement strand
TCTATTCTATTCTATTCTATTCTATTCTATTCTATTCTATTCTATTCCATTCCATTCCATTCCATTCCATTCCATTCCATTCTATTCTTGCTATAGTATTCAGTTCAACATGGGTTATTTTCAAGTCAGATACATCTCCATAAATGTTTAAGTACTTTTCATTGCAAAAGGCAATACACCAGAAACTCTGCCATTGTTGAATCACATTGAGGAATCTGGTAAGAAAATATCTCTGAAACAATGACCCAACAGGACAAGGGTGGTCCAGTTATTAATAATCAGTTTCAGGGAATTAACGAGCAGAAAAGTGTCATTAATACAGAGGGGGAAATAGGATTCCTAAACACTACTGCCAATTACAGTTTGGCTACATGTCATAACATTTGTTTCTTCTTATACGTTGGAAAACAATTCAATAGAAAAAATAATATTTCTGCAAATAGTAACATTAATTGGGAAGCCACCTGCCTATTTTTTGTTTAAATTTTCTGTTCAATCATATTTTTTGTTTGAATATTCTGCCTAATTATAGCTGCTATGCTAGATTTGATGAATCCATGTTTCTGAAGCACAGAAGATGTGATATTGCCAAATTGTTCAATTTCTTAGAAGGAAACGATTAAAAGAGGGTCCATCACTTTTGCTGCAAAGGGATAATGCCAAAATGGTATTTCAGTAGTAAATTTTCCTTGTTGTAATATCTATGAGCATCGTTTCCAGCTAATTCAGAATACGAGGGCTAACTGCTTCATACTAAATTCCACTCTATAGGTTGACTCTGATGGAGAAATATTTTAAATGATGTCGTGATGTGAAGAAAATGTTTCAGAACATGACAACAGGAATATAGAAAAATCATCTAGATGATAATGCACCTGAGAATTCTTATCCCAAAAAGAATAATGACCATATTCAAAGTATTCCAGATTACTTTCACATTCCACAATTGCTAAGTGGTTAAGTGATTCTTCATGTGATCAGACTTGATTTTATGACAAGTTTTACCACAGTTCTTAACTGAATCTAGCTTCTCCCATTGCTTTTGCTTGTCAGAAGGCAGCTGGGAATGCAGTTAACAAGGATGGTGCAATGGTTGTATTAACCTTTTCAGCAAAATCAAACCATCATCAAAACAATGGTCATAAACTGAGGCCTACCTATATTCGTATCATATGGAATTCAAAGGACCAGAATCCTCAGCGAAAGCATTCTGAGATATTTGACTTACCCCTTTGTAATATTTTAGGGCAAAATATTGCTTGACAATTATTTAATAATAATGTTATATTTGTGATGAAGTTCATTGCTTCACATGTTTTTTTATTCCTGCAGAGCAGAGGAACAGAGGGATGACTTTTTGGAAGTGGAGCCCACAGTTAAGTAATAAGATGCTATATTCATAATGGAGATGAAAAAGTGCACCTGTTTTGCTCTATTCCTTTACTCCTACAGTCTTAGTAGGATTAAAAATTTGCAAGTCCAATTAGCAGTGGAAATCTTTGTAAATAAAAGTTAAATTAAGCATTGCTATTTGGCTAAAACTTCCCGTCCGTTTTAAAATAGTAAAAGATGGTCATAACCTTTTTTTAAAAAATGCAATCAGTCCTACAATGTAATAATTGTGCTAGAGACAGATGTAGACTCAACAAGACTAGGATATAAATATTCATTCATTTTTGACATGAATATTTTATTTCTAGGGTTCAAAACAAATGTTTAAAACATTTCAAATTTTTAAACAAAAAACAGAAGATATTCAAGTACCACAGAAATGGGACAAATTATAAACATAAAGAAATTACAGTGGATTTCTGCTGAAATATTGCATGTATTTTTTGATAGTTCTGTATATGCATGTATGTTTGCATGTATGTAAACTGTGCTATGTGCAGAAAGGAGACACGATAATGAGGACAATAATGATAATCCTTCAGATTAATGCTTCTAAATTAAAGTGAGTTACAATAGTCCTTGTGCATTTTTTTTTCTTTTTGTAACTCTTCAGGGTTTATCAAACATGCCTTGGCTTGGCATTTTAGTATCTTAGAAATAAATTTATATGGTCTTGATTAAATCTCACTCTGTCAAGACTTGATATATTGAATTTCTCCAATTTGCTCCAAATTCATTGTGTTCTGCTCCTACCCTTCATGGGATCTCTCATCATCGCTAGCTTTTTATCACTTTATTATTGGATCCATGCAATTCCTCTCTTCACCTTCCATGTTGTTAATGAATCAGTGATCCTTGATATTCTTTTCAGAAGCCCATTTGACATCTTTCAACTAGTCAGTGCACAATACATAATTACGCTGTTTAATTTTAATCCCATTTTGTATCAATTTGACAGCAGCTCCATCAAACATGAATATTATTAGCTTGCCCAGGAGAACTGCTATATTCAATATTAAATGCATTACAAACCTTTATGCTATACCATCTTATCAAAGAACGAGGTATTAACCAAGCCTTGTATAAATTAATCATGCAGAAAATGGTTTTGTCAGTTATCCTTATTTCTATAGATACTTGTGAACTGACAGTTTATTAATGGTGAAATAAGTAAACCATGTAGCTTAAATCAGTACGATTCTCTTAGATGTATTGTAATTGAATACATCACTAGTGGTCCTTGGGTTATGCCCACTCATTTAGAAACTGTTTAAAGTTATATCAGTGTCGAACAAGGAGGATTTACAACCAGTCCTCGTGATTCCAGCCATCACAGCACCTCTGCACAGCACCTTATATGACACTCAGTGCTTGGCTTGCAATTATTGTGTTGCGGAAAACTGTGATCATCAGGCAATCACAATTTCCAGTGTTCTCTGCCATCTTCTCACATGTACAGGTTGTCCTTGCCTTATGATCACAATTGAGACTGGAACTTCCATTGCTAGGCGAGTGGTTGGTAAGTGAGGTGCATCCAATTTTATGAGCTTTTTTTTTTTTGTCACAGATGTTAAGCAAATCATCCCAACTGTTAAATGAATCACATGATCCTTAAGTGAATTTGGCTTCCCCCATTGACTTTGCTTGTCAGAAGCCCCCTGGGAAGGACACAATTGGAGATTTTGTGACCCAGGATGCTGCAACTGCCATATATACACAAGCGGGTTGCCAAGTGGCCGAATTTTCATCATGTGACTGTGGGGACGCTATGATGGTCAAAAGTACAAGGATCAGATGTAAGTCACCTATTACAGTGCCATTGTAACTTTGAGCGGTTGCTAAATGAATGGTTGAAAGTCAGGGACTACCTGTAAAGTCAATGGGAAAGATGGCAGGAAGTCAGAAATTGCTGCTGCTTTTTTTGCCCATCCATGTTCTGTAGTGCTTTCCCCACAGAATTCCCCACAATACCCACACACTTGCCCCAGGGGTGGGTTCTAATTTTTTTTACTACCGGTTCTGTGGGCGTGGCTTATTTTGTGGGCGTGGCTTGATGGTCATGTGACAATTCTTTAGGATTTAGCAGAGGTACTGGTCTACCAGGCTTTTAACTGCTTGCAGAGCTGTACCGGTCTACCCATTTGTTTTTGGAGAGTCCTGGTCTACCCATTTGTTTTTGCAAGCACTGATCTACTCATGTATTTTTGCAGGCAGTGGTCTACTCATTTGTTTTCTTTTAACACTGATCAGCTGTAGGGCGGCCCTTTGAAGCCCTGCGGCAAGAGTTTAAACAGGTTTTTCCCTCTAGCCGATCAGCTGGGACTCAGGAGGCAGCAATAGATTGGGGGGGGACGCAAATAAAAGGTAAGAATAATGCAGGGGGGTACGGGGGCAGAACCAGTTCAGTGACATCATATCATCACCGCTACCGGCTCGGTGGAACTGGGCCGAACCGGGAGGAAGCCACCACTGACTTGCCCGTGTGCTCTGTAGAGCTTGCCTGCAGCATGGCCCCTGCACACACGTCAGCCTGCTTGCCTGGTACTCCCACATCTTTCCACTTAATGACCTGCATGATCCTGGGATAACAACAGCAACCGGGATGTCGTCGCTAAGCAATGTGGTCGTGTAACATTATACTTTATGACTAAATTGCTTAGCGATGGAAATTCGGCATTCAATTAACATCGTAACCCAAGGACTTAGCAATTGTTCAATACTCCACATGGTTTTATGATCATTTTTGAGGAACCTAGGGTAATTTTAAGCAATCGTCAGAAGATGCTACAGTATAAATAAGCTCCACATACAGAGACTCTGATGCATGCAGGGAGAATAAGTCATTGATTATATTGCTTAATATGATTAATTCATTCTTGTTCTGTTTTATTTTTAAGTAATGGATTGGTTAATTTAAATACATTCATTTGGAAATTAATCTTTGTATATTAATTAGCAATAGTGACACAGTAAATCTAACTGCTATCACAAAACAATGTAACTTCATTTACAGTACAAACATGTGCACATACTTTATAAACATGCATATAAGCAAGAATAAAGACAACCTGAAAATAATCTAAGATTTTAAAAACCCACAACTCATTATATCTTCAGAACAAATAAAGAAATCAATAGAATGGAACAAGTTGCTTTAATTATCTATGTCATCTAAGGGTACAGTCATATGGCTTCTGTTAAAATGCTGTCCTTTGGCCTGTGCACTGGCAGAAAATTATACCAAAATAAATTGTGTTGCCCTCTTTGCCAATGCCTCGTATATCTTGTTAATGAGACTACCGGGTGGTTCCTTTCTTACTGTTTAATAAGGGACAAGGAAGAAAAGCAACTGGTGAATTCCCAACTTTCTTTCCCTCCAACTTACTAATAAGAAAAACAACCAGTTGTTCGGTTTAACCTTGTACGGCAGAGATGGCTGTAGACGTGTTTAGCTGTCAAACTTGGGAAAAAACCAGGTTGCAGTTTAAAGATGAACCACACCTTAATGTGTATATTACTCCATGCAACAAGCAATATGGCATAGAAACTATTATTATTATTATTATTATTATTATTATTATTATTATTGATGAAACATGTCACAGTGATACCCATTGTCAACGGGGCACTTGGCACCATGTCCAAGAATTTCACAAAACACTTCAAGAAATTGCAGCTTCCTGCAATAACACCAGCGGAACTGCAAAAAACTGCGCTACTCGGAACATCATACATCTTAACAAGGTACTTGGTTGATACCTAGGACACTGGCAGCAACCCATATCAATCATTAGCACCAGTCAATGGTATTTGTGATGCATTTTTGAATGTTCAGTTGACCTGAGTTTCATATTTAATGAATAAAGATAATAATGATAATATAATACACCATTGGCATTATCAAATTCACCGTCAGCCAATTGCAAAAGGCAACTTTATTTGGAACAGCTTACATCCTGCGACAATACCTCTAACGAACATCAACATCTGCTTATCCCAGGTTCTTGGGAAGGCTTGAACAGATGATAAGAATGCCAAATCCAATCTGAACATATGCCTTTCCATGCAATGAACTTTAAGATAAAACGATATTGTCCACATTTTGCATATCTCTGCAGTCCTTTACAGCTACCAAGCTACCATTAGAATAACCCCATCTTGATCCTGTTTGGTTTCAGAGGGGACAAGAGAAACTGGCAGGCTTTTGAGACTCGCTTACTGTACTCTATAACAACAGAGTTCAAATAAAGGATTCTCCAGTCCAGTTGTGTCCGATTGTAGGAGATGGTGCTCCATTTCTTAGTGAAGGGAGCCAGCATTGTCCAAAGATGCTTCCATGGTCATGTAGCTAGGACAACTATACAGCAAAGCACATGGAATGTTACCTTCCCACCAAAGTGGTAGTTATTTATCCAAAGTGGTAGTTATTTATCTACTCGCATTTGCATATTTTGAACTGCTAGGTTGGCAGGAGCCAAGTCAAGTAACCGTCACACAGTGCTCAGGTCTCAAAACCGAGCTATCAGCTTTCCATCTGACAAGCTCAGTGTCTTTAAACTGCTGAGCCATCATGCCCCCTAGAGAGTTCTGGTAGTCCGTGCATTGTCTGTTCCCTGACCTGGCCTACCTCAAGAGCTGACAAGTAGGCTAGCATGACAAATAGAACTAGGCAGATCCCAATTCCTTACTACATCATCAATCACATTGTGGATGAAGCATGCTAGATCGTGTTGACAACAAAAACTGCATGAGACAATATTAAAAATGGTATTTTTAAAAATGGTATAGTTGAAAACTTTAATCTGGCTCAGTTGTGGGCTGGAGATGAGATAATAACGATTTAATGTGGACGTGTCATATTAAAATATTGAATTCATGCAATGGTTTGGGTGGCAACTGGGGGACCTGAAGACAAGCATGAGTGGAATTCAATAGGCTGAGCCCAGCCATCAAAAAGGATATGCCAAGATGAAGATAAAATTTATTTTCTTTTCTATTTCTTAAAAGCAAAGATTGGAACCAGACAACCTCAGTATACAATATTTACCCAAAAGGAAGATGAGGTTTTTTTTTCCTTCAAAAACTATTTGTGATTTGGGGAAAAAAGGGTAATCTTACCTTAAAACAGAACAAAAAGAAAAAGGAATTATTAAAAATTAACACAAGGTGCAAATGATAGTAGATACTGCAAAACCTGAATACTTAAGATAATATTCCTGCCCCTAGCAATCCTGCCCCTAACAATAAGCCACAGTCCTTCCAAAGACATTCAATGGATTCCTCTTAGCCACTGTTTTTTCTACTTTCCATTTTTTCAACACAGCCATTTTGTCCAAGTTATTATTTGCTTGCAGCACATGCCCAGTGTATATGAATTTCCACTTGCTGATCATTATCTCAAGGGAGCAGTCAGCCAGCCTTTATTTGGTCCAGGCTGATTGGTTGTTCTTGCAGCCCATGGTAGTCTTGGTGAGTGTCTCCAAATCCATAATCTAAAGACATCTATCTTCTTTCTTTCATTCTTTTTCAATGTTCATCTTTTACAACCAGATTGGAAAAATCAGTACTTTTAACAGTCTTTGTCGCCAATTAAACATATTATCTTGTCTGCCATTGCATTCCTCCTCAAGGAATTTTCCCCCCTTTTTTAACACTGTCCATTTTTTAACATTCTTGACTCGAGAAAATAAAATTGTCTAGCATCTTCAAAATGTAATTGTCTAGCAACTTCATTTCCTGTCAACTGTGAATTGACTAAGCTTGCTGATTGACATTACATTTGTCACCTTAATTTTTAACATTAATCTCAGTATTTCACTTTTCATTGTTTACATAACGAGCACCTCTAATTCTTCTTTATTTTCAGATAACAAGGTGATGTCATTTATGTATTGCCAATAATTATATTTTTGACCTCTAATTTTGATTCAAGTTGTCACCTCTTCCAAACTAGTGATTCTTATGTTTACTGTATTAAGGTAACCAGATGCGGAAACAATACGCATCCTTCTTTGTTTTGAACCACTTATTTTTTTAATCCTGTTTTCTTATATAGTACTTTATCATTTTTTGTGAGTGAAATTCCACATTTTGTTTTAATATACCAGTAGGGCTCTAAAATTGACTACATGCGTGTCGTCAGATACCTTTTAATTTAACTCAAATATTTTTACATTAGTAAGTCACTAATACATAGTGATAGTCTATTCCACTATCTGCCCCTATCTTAGCTGAATGGATTGGATTTCTCCACTTGTTTCTTTTATATATCCATCTTGATTCTAATGTTGTCCTTTAGTAATATTCATGTGTAGAGTTTGTCTACACTGTTTGAAATGTTTACTGAGAATAAAGAATAATCTTAATTAAATTCTAATGACTTACTGCCTGCATTGTTGCATTGGCTCTATCCAAATGTTCATGTGACTAAAAATTCTTCTATTATTCCAAGATCTGCATTTAATTATCTATTGAAATAAAGTATCATTTCTTAGTGCTGTATTTAGTATCTTTTGCAATTGTGTAAAAATTGTATTAACTGTATTTCCACAAATTCTATTGGGTTATAGCATATGCTAGAAAGCCAGCTTGGTGTAGTGTTTAAGGCATAAGGCTAGGAACCAGGAGACATGAATTCTAATTCTACCTTAAGCACAAAGCCAATTGATTGATCTTGGGCCACTCACTCCCCTCAGCCCCAGGAAAGTGGCAATGGAAAACCATTACTGAAAAATCTTGCCAAGAAAATTGCAGGGACTCATCCATGCAGTCATCCAGAGTACTGACTTGAAGGAGTCCAATTTTTTTTTTAAAAAAGGACATATTTAACAATGTATTATTGCCTCCCTATTCCTTCATATGGATATATTTTTTATCATATAATCATCTACTTCTTACCGCTGTGTGTGCACCCTTGCTTATTTTTTATTTACTCATTGTGTTTCTATATTAACGGATTCAATAAAAATGACTTCTGGTACTGGTGGTTCACAACATATAGACCAATAAAAACGCAAGCATCCCTAAAATGATGACCACTGATTTCCCAAACAACTATGGGACATCTCTGTCTTTCACAGATTTCACAAAGCTAACAGTAGGTATCCAAATGTAACTTAAAGATCTTATTTGATTCATAGTCTGCCTGACTTTACAAAAGCTTCTTAATAACTTCTCAAATTGTTCCTAAGCATTACAAACCATATATGCCTTCTCAGATTTCATTTTATTGTTTAGCATTTAAGGAACTGCTAATCTATATAAAACAGAATATCTAGTAACTGAATAAATTAAGTGGAAGAATTGTAACTGTAGTGCAATGTTTTTTAAAATTTTGTTTTATGGCCTCAAGCAAGGAAAATATTATCTGTAGAATATCTTCCTTCCTTCCATCCATCCATCCATCCTTCCCTCCCCCTCCCTCCTTTCTCTTCTTTCTCTTCCTTCCTTCTCTCCCTCCCTTCCAGACTCAAGTCTTCCAAAAGAGACTTGCAAGGTTGGTAGATCTCTCTCTCTACCTACAGAAAAAGATACCCAAATTATCCTATTTTTCTTGGCATGTTCTCCCAGAGACCACAAGACTGCATCCTTAGTCTAAGGTTTCCTCTAGGCAGGAGAACAGAAGAGAGAGAAGTCAAAGCAAGGTTAGATATTTACTGAATTATACAAAAAGAACAGACACTAACGTCTGTCTGTGATCTCATTGCTCTGGACGTACAAAATATTTCAGCCCTGTTTATCTAGGTAACAGTTCTTACAGATTTCCATCAAGGTCATTTTATATACTCTCTAGATTACCTATGGATTCTAGGCCACATCAGCAGTAGTGAAGCTGGTATTCAGAGCTGATGTAAGGATTTCTTAGTGTGGAGTTCTCTATCATCATCATGCCAGGTAAATGTTATCTGCTTTTTGTGTTTTTACAGGCATTCCAGCAGCTGCCTACTAAATAGTTCGACATCTGGTGGCTTCATGGGCATACCAATGAAAGGGGAGGGGGAATGTCTCTTTAGTTTCTAATCTAGCCTTGGGATTTGATGATAGTCCCCATTCAAATATCTATCTAGTCCAATCTTGCCCAATTTCTTAAATACCTTTCTGACTTGCCAGCTATTTTGAACCCAGGAGTATCAAGGATGCCATATTTCCACATTCTTGGATAACCACGCTTGGGAAGAAAAACCTGCATATTGGAACAGACTCAAAAAAAAACCCCCCACAAAAAAACCCACTCCAGTTTCTGTAATAAATTGTTATTGCTGCTGAAGGAGTAGTGGGGCAGTTACAGCAGGCCATTAATTAAAAGGCAATATTTGGAAGCCATGCAGAGCTCAAGCTGTCCCTCCCTACATTTTAACAGCTGTAGGTTAACAACAAACTCTTCTTTTCCAAGCACGAAGATGCACCTGTTGATTTCCCACCCACCGAGTCAGAAGGAGGAGCGGGAAGAGCCCTGCCAACAAAAAGCGTTCCTGCTGCCTTTTTGCCTCCAAAGTTGAAATGCATTTCAGTTCCCAGCATCTCCCCCACCCACCCAAAACTCGACCGCCCGAGGGCTGAAATGTCCCACTAGGAGCCCCTGCTCCCCTCTGCGCGGGATCAGTGGGTTTTTTTCCCTAAAAATCAACAGCAATTCAAGGTGGAGGGAGGGGGGTAAGAAACCAGTTTGCTGAGGGGCTGATGGGTGTTGGCAACACCGCCTCCTTCCCGGCCTCCCTCCTTCCTCTCTCGGGCTCTCCGAGGCTTATCAGAGGCCTACAACCCCAGCCTCAAGGCGGGCGGCGTGGGGTGGGGGGAAGAGAAGTTCCAGAGGCGGCCACGACACGCGTGTCGCCAAACTCGCCTCGCACCTCCGCCACTTGCTTGGAGGCGAGACGCTCCGTTCGGTTTCAGGTGGCACCTGCTGCTACTGCTGCCGCCGCCGCCGCTGCTGCAGCGGCCAAGGGAGGGCCGGCTTCAGTATTTCCTGTGGAAATCCCGGAGCATTCAGCTCCTCCTCTCGATTCCTCCCCCACCCCCGCGCGTGTTTGCGGGTTGGGGATTGAGGAAGGGAGGAAGGAGCAGAGCGCGTTGGCTGTTGTCGCTTCTGCCTTCTGCGTCTGACCGCCTCCCCCCTCTTCTCCTCCTCCTCCTCCTCCCCGACCTCCTTGTCGCTTTCTGCCGCTCGGCTGTGGCGTCCCGGCGCGGCCACCCACCTACCCACCCACCCTCCGGCCTCCAGGAGCTGCGTTCTTCCAAGCCGGCCGATCTTTCTCCCCCACACCCCCCACGCGCGCCCCCTTTGCGTCTCCGGAGGGGAGGAAGGAAAAAAAAAAAGCAAGGGGGTCTCCGGGCTCCCGCAGCGCTTCCCCGATGGGCAGTTTGCTGAGCGGAGTCAGCTTCAAGGAGCCCACCACGGTGGAGGACTGTGACTCGACCTGGGAGACGGATTCGGAGCCGGAGCTGCAGGACCCCGGCGGGGAAGAAGAAGGGCCACCGTTGGAGCAGGCGGGCGGTGGCAGCGACGGCGACGACCCAGCGGCTGACCGACAGCGGCAGCAGCAGCAGCAGCAGCCGCCAGAGGAACCGCTCCCTGCGGCAGGCGGCCGGCCGGAAGCCGCCGAGAAGCGCGAAGGGGCAGCCGAGGAAGAGGAGGAGGAGCAGGTGGTGGCGGTGGAGAAGGAGGAGGAAAAGGAAGGAGGAGACGGGGTGGTCGAAGAAGACGAAACGGAGGGTAGGGAGCAAGGAGAGAGCGAAGCCCCCGGGCCCGAACAGGTAACCCGGGACCCCTTGCAAACTTCTACCGGGGAGGTTGGCGGGCTGAGGGGGGCGCGCGCTGGAGCTCTTCCTTGGGCGCCTTTTGGACGGGACCGTCGGCGCTCACCTTGGCAGCGCTGTGCTCTCTTCCAAGGTTGAGCATCGCTTTCCTGGAACGGGCGGTGCGGATGGAGGCTGGTGGAAGCCAAGGTTACAAAAGCGACCCCGAGCCATTTCTGGCTCCTTTTCACCTTCGCCCCCTGCTTTTTTCCCCTTCGCTGCCTCCCTCCGCAACCCATATTTGCATGCTTTGGTGACTTGGAAGCTAGGCGTGCCTACGGCATCCCCACCGCCTGTGTTAGAAAACGGGCTCGATGAGCCTCGACGGGTAGGCGAGGTGGAGGAAAATATCGGGAGCGCGGGGTTAGTTTGTCATCTCTTGCCCCAGTTTGGTCATTCCAAGTCTGGGTTTGGCTTTCTTTTCCTGTTGCGCCCGGGGCATGGTTGTGGAAAGAGGAGCTGTGCCGAGTGGGGTTGGGGTTTGTTGCATTCCTCCTTGACAGAATGAACAAGCCGGCCTGGTGTGTCTCTTGAAAAGATTGTGTGATGATTGTTAACATTAAGAGTCACAAGACATGCCTAATCCAAGGTGCTTTCCTTCTGCAACCTCCGATTCAGAGAATGGTGGGTGTGAAGGCAAAATGCAGTTTCAGAACTAGATTTGCTTGAGGGTCTCATTGAGAGCAACCATTTCTAGGCTTTTACCTATCCCACTTGAGTTTCACTGTCTAGAACTGAAATAACTTAATAGAAGAGGCTTCAAGAGAAATTTCTGTTCCTTTCTTCTGCTTTTATCAAATTCTCTGATGGTTTCTTGTTTTTAGAAAAAAAAACTTAGAATGGATGTATTTTTATTCTCTTCTGGGAAACTCTCTAGCCAGAGGTCAGCTTTCAATACTGTTTTCAATTCACAATCTTAATATGTTAAAAGAAAAAATAATTTTGACTATTTGAATATAGTACTGTATGCTACCATAGAATGACTCCTGTAAAAGTATAGAAGTTGGACACTGGGCCAAATTTCAGAGAGCTTTACATTCAAGATTCTCTCTCTCTCTCTCTCTCTCTCTCACACACACACACACACACACACACACACACACACACAGAATTCAAAATTCGTGTGTGTGTGTTCTGTTTGCACATTGAAATCATCTGCCTGGATTTGTTTTCTGAAATCATTCCAATAAGTGCTTTGCAGTGCAATCCTATATATATCCCAACAGGAAGTCCCACTACATTTAGTGGACATACACATAAATGATGTCTTTTGACTAGAGATATATGGTATAAGTTTAATTAAAGCATTTCTGAAATTTAGCAAAGGGCATATAGTAATAAATCTGTAGTATTTTGTGCGTTGATAGAATTCAGAGTACCATTTTCTCTTAAAATATGGAAAGAAAACATTCTATAAAGGCAATATTGTAAATTTTTCACTGTTTTTATTTAATAATTATTTTCCAGCAGTTCTATCTTCTCTATACATCTACTTTGGTTTTTGTTTTATTAAACTTTAAAATTATAATACATAGTTTTCAAACTATAATGTAATTTCTAAATTTGAATTTTTGGTGTAAGAAAACATAATTTTGAAAATATAACTTCTACATCTAATTATTTTGCAACTACTTTTCTTAGCTCTCCTTTACAACATCAGTGTATTTAAGTTTCTGCGTCCTTTTTTTTAAATGTTATAGATGCTTTAAATAGTTCGCTTTTTGGTCATGGGTAGAAAGGCAGGCTATACATGTATATCAACCTACACAGTTGCTACTGAGAAAACTTCATAGATGAGTCAACAAAGTCTTCAAGATTTGAATCAACTTGCATTTGATTTGGGTTAATCTGCAAATAATCTGTAGAACTCTATTTGCATTAGGCTCAAAGACTTTGGGATTATTCAGGCAAAATTTAGTCTGGCATTATAATTTTGTTACCTCTCTCCTGGCACACGCCTGTATTTCAGTAATCATTTTAAATCCATTTGCATAATGTTAATGGTCCTAGATTCATATTGTTGTAAACCTCAATCATTTATTTCATTTACCACATACTAGTTTGTAAGGGGCAGGATGCTAGTAGAAACCTGGCCACTGAAAATAACTACTGCTCAGAGATTCTGAGAAAATAAAACACAGTTTATAGCTAAACATTGGCATTACCTATGTCTTTAGTAATAGCTATATATTCCTTAAAAGATGCATCCTCAAGAAAGTATCTAAACACATGCATAAAAGTCTTCATTCCAAGGTGTTTGAGATAGACAGATAGATCATTAGTTATTTTAATTCAATATTGCCCAACACTAGATAATGAGAAATTAGGGTTACTTTAATTATAAAGGAAGACTAATAAAACTGTTACAGAAATAGTAAGAATGTAATGCAATACAATACACAATACAGTAACAATGCAGTTGTATTAGTTTGCCTGGGTATCTTCTTATGTAAGTTGGCTAAAGTTCCTGACTAGATGAATATTGTTGAAATGCAGAGATGCAAATCTCTCAGCTTTATTCTGGATCTCTGGGAGGTTCCAATCTTTAAAAATGATGGATAATGATTAAAGTGCTTTATCTAATACAATGTGGTTAAGAATAGAAGTATGACTAATGAAAAGAAGAGCCACTAAAACAGAATGGATGCCAGCCTGTGTGCACTTACGTGGGAGTAAGCCTTCTTGAAAACAATGTGACTGATTTCTGAATAGATATACTGTATGTAGGATTGCACTGTAAGGGTGCTTATTATTTCCTAATCTGCAGCTCTGAACCAAACCCCAGCTGAATTCTATGTGAATGTTACTAACATCAGAAAACATCAACCCTGATTCTGGATATGCAGTTGCGCAATATTCTTTCTTAAACATAAATAGTTATTTTGATCATTCAAGTGTATTTAATATTTACAAATATTTCATTCAAAGTATTTCTTGGATTCGTGTCAGTTTAAGTCACTAGACAGACTTGATTTACACACACATGCACACACACACACGCACATCTGATTTAATTAATGTCTTGAAGCCATCAGAATAGCTAATACAGGTAGTCCTTGATTTATGACTGCAGTTGCGCCCAAAATTTCTATGGCTAAGCATGACAGTTAAAAGAGTTTTGCCCCATTTTATGACCTTTCTTGCCACAGTTGTTAAGTGAATCACTGCAGCTAAGTTAGTGACACAGTTGTTAAGTGAATCTGGCTTCCCCATTGACTTTGCTTGTCAGAAGGTTGCAGAACAAAGAACATGATCCTGGGACACCACAACTTATGAACCAGTTACCAAGTGTCTGAATTTTGGTCATCTAACTACAGGTATGCTGCAATGGTCGTAAGTGTGAAGAATGGTCATAAGTCACTTTTTTCAGTGCCATAGTATTTATTTATTATATTTATTTATTGGTTCGATTTATATGCTGCCCTTCTCTGGAGCCTCAGGGCGGCTTACAGTGCGTTACGCAATAGCCTTCATATTTTTGTATATACCTGCTTAGTAGGGCTTTTGGCTCCCCCTAAGCGGTGTTCTTTTTTATACAAAGTCATCTTATTACCCCCACAATCCGGGTCCTCATTTT
Source organism: Ptyas mucosa (assembly GCA_012654045.1). NCBI lineage: Eukaryota > Metazoa > Chordata > Lepidosauria > Squamata > Colubridae > Ptyas > Ptyas mucosa. Next base: position 1,043,599 of record WNWU01000017.1, on the reverse strand, counting down.
ACCTACCTTGGAAGGATGGAAGGCTGAGTCAACCTTGAGCCTGGTGAGATTTGAACTCGCAGTAATTGCAGGCAGCTGGCAGCTAAGTGCCACATAACAGCACTTTAGTCTGCTGCACCACAAGGCTCTTAACTCTTAACTTCAAATGGTCACTAAACGAATGGTTGTAAGTTGAGGACAGTGGTAAGTTGCCCCCGGTTCGCACCGGTTCTATAAAACCGGCAGTAAAACCGGCGGGAGGCTCCGTCCACCGACCCCGATGTCATCAAAATGCTTCTGCGCATGCACAGAAAAGCGTAAGCGTGAGCAAAGTGAGCGCATGCGCGTGGCCCCATTGCAAACGGTAGTAAAGGTAGAACCCACCCCTGGTTGAGAACACCTATTTTTAAAGTGTTATTCTATAGCAGGGGTGTCAAACTTCATTTCATTGAAGGCTGCATCAGGGTTGTGTTTGACCTCGGGACCAGGGTGGGCGTGGCCAGGTCAACGTCACGTGTCGGGGGCGCCTGTGGTGGGCTGAGTGCTCTGCTAGCAAAAACGGGCTCCCAAACTGTTTTCACTGGCAGAAACATCACAGGCCAGTCCTTCGCTGTTTCCAGGGCGGTCCCGCAGGCCAGATCTAAGTACCCCATGAGTCGGATCCGGACCCGAGCCTTGAGTTTGACACCCTTGTTCTATAGATACTGTAAAGAAAATATTTGGTGATCCCAAGCACATGATTACAAAAATGGATATGGAGTTACAGTTAATTGTGTGTGTCTGGGTAAGTGTGTGTTAATAGAAGAGGAAATGAACAGTGCAAAAATTTTGAACATTTGAATTGGTTTGGAATTGCTATAGTTAATGTTTTGGTCCAGTGTCTCAGTCCTACACTCAAAACATACTGTACATGTTAAAATGAGGTCCCTGGTATAATAAGGAAATGAAATGCTCCTTTGTGAACTACCTGTTCACAATAAAACTACTTCTACCTGTTGTTTTATGTTTTATGTGACAGTTTATTCAAGTTAGCTTTGAGTAGGGGAACAGGTGCACTGAGGTATATTGCAGTTCTGTGTTTCAAGGTTCATGCATTAGATTTCTCTCTAAAACTGCTTCCACCCTCCTCCAGAAATGAGTGTGTGTTTCAAGCTTTGACTTGTAATATTCAATTTTACACTGCTATTTTAAAGTGTATTGTGTTGAATTTTGTGAAGTTTTCTCCCGTGGAAGCCTGTCTCCTTCAGTGTGCAGAAAAAAGGTTTAGAAGTTATTTTCATTGTAGTTCTCTGCATGTGAGCAGTTCCAACACTTTTGAAGTATTGCTCAGACTATGAGGCATGATTATTAGTGTTTGCTGATATGGCACACGGTGACATTTCAAAGATTGCTCTGAGATTTCACAGCCAAGTCTATATATTTGAATATTGTTTTACAGAAGTCTAGCTGTTCTCTGGCCATTGCCTGGCAGAAAAAACTCTTTTATCTCCTACTGATCTTAACTTTATCTGTTTTTTAAACTGAGATACAGTTTTGCAAACTTAGCTTTTTAGTTAAATTTATTCCAATACAACAGGGGTGTCAAACTCATAGTATCACGTTGTCGTCATGTGACTTGTGACTTTTTCCCCCTTCGCTAAACCAGGGGTGGACGTGGCCAGCACAGGATGCATCCGGCTCACAGGCCCCGAGTTTGACAACCCTGCAGTTACGATGTAAATGCACAATATGATTTCTTCTCCTGAACTCTTTGTAGATCACCTCATACTTTCTGAGATCCATTCTGAAGGATCTCCAAACCTCCAGAACAGAGAAAGAGTAGCTGCTCTATTGACACAAACCAAACATCATCAGAAAAAAAAAATATTGAATCTTTCATCTGCAGTGAGATAGACAGCATACATATTAAATAAATAAATACCACATTCTATCTTATAAGTTATTATTAATGTATGATTTTTCCATGGATAATAATTGTTTTCAGTTGCAGCTATTGGTTCATTTAGTCCTCAACTTACGAGCACAATTGAGTCTAAACTTTATGTTGCTAAGTGAGACAAGTGTTGTTAAAAGAGTTTTGCCCTATTTTACAACCTTTATTGCCAAAATTGTTAAGTGAATCACTGCAGTTGTTAGGTTAGCAACACAGACGTTAAGTGACTCTGGCTTCCCCATTGACTTTGCTTGTCAGAAGGTCGCAAAAGGTGACCCCAGAACACCACAACTGCCATAAATATGAGTTGGTTTCCAAGCATCTGAATTTTGATCACGTGACCATGGGGACACTGGAACGGTGGGAAAATAAGTCACTTTTTTCAGTGCCATTGTAACTTTGAAAGGTAATTAAGTGAACTGTTATAAGTCGAGGACAACCTGTATTTCATTTGATAGCATCAGTTCTGTCATATTTCCATGTTATGAGGTGCTTAGAGTGTCTAGAGTACCTTAGTTATTGGAAGGTATTGAATGACACCATTTGGACTCACACAGATCACAAAGCTCCTCTAAGTTGATGTAAGTTGTAGCATTTGACTATCCATGAACAATTACTTTAGTTAGCTTTACTATGCTGCTTCAGGACCAGAAATGGTCACTTCATTCATTCCTTCAGTCAGTCAGTCAATCAGTCATTCTGTCATTCTTTCTGTCGTTCATTCAGTCGTTCAATTTCTATAGCTGCTCACCTCAGTCAATGTCTCTGGATGTCTTACAATTCAAAAAATATATTACCATTAAAATACTAAAAACATTTTAAAACAATATAAAATAAAATCCAAAATAAATATACATAGCAGCCAAGATATTTGACCAGTTAGTAATAAAGCTAGGAAACAGAAGGGCCCTTGATATATTCAGCACCTCAGGCTCAGGAACAGGTTATTAGAAATTTACGAAAGGCTGACAAGGTTGGGGCCATTCTAATCTCTGAAGGAAGGATGTTTCGTAGAACAGGGGCCACTGTGGAAAAAACTCATCTTCTGGTCCCTGCAGCCCTTTGGCTAATGGGATCTGCAGCATGCCCATTCCAATAGATCGAGTTGGATGGGTAGGGATTCTTGGAAAAAGGCGTTCCCTTGGGTAACCCCATTAATATCCCCCCATCCCAATTGAAGAAAAAATATTAGTAACTAGCAGATTATAGAGAAGAATTCTAAGTATCTTAATATTCTAGAAAAAGAGTTGAGACAAAAGGAACTTCATCAAATATTTTCAAAACTCCAAACTGGAGCCAAGACCATAAGAATGCTACATAATTCTTATATGTTTTTTAATTTTGCTAAAGAAGAAATACATCATGTTAATTTGTAATACAGAATGGATTCATTCTTTTAATTATAGTTGGTTGATGATTACTCAAAAATTTATATATATATATCATAGTTGTTCCGACTTAATCATCACAGGAGTTTACAGGACTGCCTGCAAAGTCACAGTTATTTGAAAATTATATGACAATGTATATGACTATATGTGATAGTTCCTACATTAATTAGATACATCCAGGTCCTCTGATTTCCATAATGACAACTGTTTCAAAAAGTAGGAACACCACAATAAAACTTATAACTTACATCTATACCTTTGTTTATATACAAACTGGGTTGATATAAAAACTGGATTCACGTCAGGCACAAACAGACCCTCATGTCTGATTATCTAGCTACTTTATTGTTCTATGGTGGGTGTGTGTGTGTGTGTGAGAGAGAGAGAGAGATCTTGGCTTCTTGTGCTTACATAATGAGTCCAGACTAATTCCCTGCTTAAGTCCCCCTCTCAATTGAGACGGTTGTTCTCAAACAATTATTTATTCAGTTTCTATAACCATCCATCTCAATCAACAACTCTTTTACCTTACTATGTTACAATCTGGATTATAAGCATTGTATGTGACTTAGCACCATGTATAAACTTAACTCAAACTAGTTTATTCAAGTAGTTTTTTTGAGAGAGGTAACCAGACTGAATAATGCCATTGCTTGTTATCAGAGCCATAGAATGGCAAACATCAAATCTTAGTCTTGAGGACAAATAAGATTCCTTGAAAAAGCTTACTGATATATATGGCTGTAAAACTTCCATGTTGCCTACTTGTGGTGTTCATTAACATTTTGTGGGGCAGCCATACCTGGAATTGGTAGACATTAAGTAGGGTTCTTTTGGAAGATCCTTCAAGCTTCAGGAGATCTGGGGTGGAAGATATAACAATCATGGTTGGAGAGGATTTCAAAAACGAGAGAAAAAGAACCAGGGTGGGGTGGGAAAATGGAAGAGTGGAATGTACAAATTCAAGTGGAGATGTAGAAATAATATAAGTTTATGCTGCCAAATGCTCCATATACAGTCCTCGATTTACAACCATTCATTTAGTGACTTGAAGTTACAACAGCACTGAAAAAAGTTATTTATGACTGATTCTTGCACCTCAGCTTGCCACAGGATTCACGTGATCAGATTTCAGACTTGAGGCAACTGGTATGTGTTTATGATGGTTGCGGATGTTCCAGGGTCACCTTTGTGACCTTCCCAGCTGTAGCTTCCAACAAGCAAAATCAACAAGTCACCATGTGATTCACTTAACAGCCGCAGCATTTTCTTAACAATCATGACAAAAAAAGGGTCATAAAATCAGGTTCAACTCACCTAACCATCTTGCTTAGCAATGGAAATGCTAGTCCCAATTGTGGTTGCAAATTGAAGATTACCCGGTAGGAGGATTTAAATTAAATGGTTATGCTCATTCTGCTGCTTCTCACTCAGATTTTTTTGCTCTTTCAGGGGGATGATTCAGTTGATGTGACAGCTAAACCAAAGAGAAGTTTTTATGCTGCAAGAGACTTATATAAATATCGTCATCAATATCCAGTAAGAACATTTTGTATTCTGGGAGCTTTTATTAAAATAAAGCAGTATTAAACTTAAGTCCCGTTGCAGTTCCGTGGGAGACTCTTAATTTTTTAGAAAAAATTATAGTGGCCTTGGAAAATGGATAATGGGAGATGCTGGTGAATTCTGCCGGCTCCCATAATTGCCATTTTGATAGATGTTATTAAAATACAACTATATTTGATTTCAAATGTTTATTAATTAATTGTTTTACTTAATGATTCCTGTATAGAGAACTCAACTGGGGAAGAGTTAAAATTTTGTAGGTTTTGTATTACAAAAGTTTACTATAGCTTCCATGTCGATTAAAAAAAAGGTTTGTTGCAGAAAAGCCCAAGATTTAAAATTAAATGAAATTAACTATATAACACAGGCCTTAAAGTACAATTACAAATTTGCCTCTGTTACATATCATATGAAAATCCAAAAAAGGACAAACTAAAAAAAAAGAAAAGCTGAAAAGAGCTCATAATCATTTTACCATTTATTTTAGGTATCAGCTTTTTGAAATATATGCTTATTTGAAAGCAATCTTTCTTTAACTTCAGTGGTTTTCTTTATTCTCTGAACATGTTTAAGATTGATTGATTGATTATGTGTCATCAAGTTATTTTCAGCTCCTAGCAACCACATAGATATACTCATATGTTTCTGAGATTGTTTAAGAGATTGTATTTAAAGCTGAACAGGGCAATTTTACACTATAAGTGACTATTCAAAAATCAGTCTTGCTCAACTCAGCGAAACTCACTTCTAAATAAGGGACTATAGGATGGTAGCCTAATAACTCATACTATATTCTAAGATTAATACTAGACCAACAATCAAGCAGTAAATACCCTGATCAACACCCTGTATCAGAAGCATACCCACCAACAGAGAGGACATGCTACAAGCATATAAACAGAAAGCAAGCCCCTCTCCTTTCTAGCACTATAAGAAAACAACCAAGCTCAGAGAGCACCAAGGAACCCACAGTTCAACCCTGAGTCACAAATATTCAGTTCTAAATTCATATTATACATTTATTATTACTATATTGTATTGGTTTATCCATGATATCTCTGTGATATCGATGAATTTCCTAAAATGTTTAATCCATTTTACCTTGTTACATTTTATCCATCTGTCTTGTTTCTAGACTAGTCTAGCAAAATTGTATTTTGGATTATGTAAAACCATACCTGTAATAATTTCAGTTCAAGACTATTTCTTATGGAGTATTTTTGCATTTGTCTTCCTTTCTGCTCAGCAGAACTTTAAAGAACTGAGATACCAGAATGATTTGTGCAATCTCCGCTTTTATAAGAACAAAATTCCCTTTAAACCTGATGGTAAGTAATCAGTACCATGATCAATGTATCTTTTATACATAGTTCGTTTTCAGATCTATATAAATCAGATGGCCCAAAGTAGTTCCACTTTACATTTAACTTTATAGCTCTATCTTGTGCATATTGACATAGAAATAAGACATACTAAGTTGAATTTATTTCTTCTTCACCTTGTTTGCCAGGGTTCTCATCATGATTTTCTCCCCCAAAATAGGTCCTTGAGGCATTACCCTGAGTTTAAGACTTAGAACATCAATGTATGTGGCTGCAGTGGGGATTTGCTGTCCTACTTAATGGAGGAAAGAGATCGAAAATCCTTCCAGTGTGATTCAGCTTAGGTTCTCTAGAAGTCTCAGGAAATCTCATGCCCTTCTGAAGGTTTTTGTGACACCATGATTCTGAAGTTAGCTTTGCATCACTGACAGTCTATATACTTAGAATCATATAATCATAGAAGGTGGAAGAGTCCTTAGAGGTCTTCAACCGGTAAATAAAGGCAAAGGACTTATTGTTTGATCTTTGGCAACAGTTAACCTCATATATTTCCTTATCCTTCAACCATTGAAAAAATGTATTCATTTTAGCAATAAGTACTAATCTAAAAAATTGCTTTTTTTAGATTTTTACTTTGACTTATATTTTCACTTCATTCCTAATTGGTATTTAGAAAGTTATGTTCCTTGGTATATTTATAGGGGTTTATATTGAAGAGGTCCTGAATAAATGGAAAGGAGATTATGAAAAGTTGGAACACAATCACACTTACATACAATGGTTAGTATCGTTTTATTTTTTTAATTTCTTTTTAGTAAACTAAAGTTAACTAGTTTACTTTAGTTAGAGTTTAACTAAAGTTAAAGCCATTTCAGTTTCAGAAAAACGTGTACATCTGTTTTGAATGTAGGTTGTTTCCACTCAGAGAGCAAGGACTGAATTTCTATGCAAAAGAATTAACAACCTGTGAAATTGAGGTAAGGGATCTAATTCATAATGTAATGCTAATACTTAAACATTTAAACTAGAATCATTTTGTATAGTTAATGCTCTTGATATTTGTGTGTTCTTGTAAAAAAATCTGTTACAGGAGTTCAAGAAAACAAAAGAAGCGATTCGAAGATTCCTGTTAGCTTACAAAATGATGCTGGAGTTTTTTGGGATAAAATTAATTGATAAAACGGGGAATGTAGCACGAGCTGCTAACTGGCAAGAAAGATTCCAACACTTGAATGAGTAAGTTACGTCTTCAGGAAATGAACTGAAAACCAGACAATTCTCTCCAGATTTGTTTTTCTAAGCAGTTACCATTCTTTGCTTCCCTCTTGGTCATAAGTTGTGATGGTTGTAAAATAGGGTGGTCATGTGACCAACTCAATTTTACTTTTTTGTGGTGGTCATTAAGCAAACTACTGATTCGCTATGGACACAGTTTTGCTGAAAACTGGATGTAAGTGCTGAATTTTTGGCAAAAATGTAGTAATGTGACTGGAATGCTACAAATGAACATAAATGTGGACATGTTGCTGAATGACCAAAATTTGGTCACGTCACCATGGGGGTAACACAACTCTTCAAACTTCAAATCCAGGTTGCAAGTAGCTCCAAGGTTAGAACTTTAAAAAGTTGTAAGTCAAGGAATAAATGTATGAAGATGCTCAATTATATCAAAGACAGGAGAAGTATACATAATAGGCAAGATTTATCTCGTTTCCACACCTTTTTTCCTGAATCCAATATCCTTCTTTTCATTTAGTAACATTCTTTCCCACATTAAAAAAGAGATAAAGTAGAAAGAAAGATGTAATCAGTTATATCAAGATGTAGAATACAATAAATATAGCACTGATACATATTATATATCTGTATGAGAATAGAAAGGCACTTCCGGGAAACAAGGGACTATTTCCATAACGGAGTCATTTGTTGATAATGATATTTGGCTTGAACAGTGATGTCGTTATCATAACTTTTGCTTGTCTATGCATCATTGGCTGTTCCAAAGATAAAGAAATGTTGGAAGGCAGGTTCAAAAGGTGATACCTTTCAGACGGAATGTACGAATCAATGGTGCTAATTTTCTCCACATTCTTTTAGGAAGAATAAAGTCAAGTATTGTCCTTGACTCAGCAGTAGCATAAAAATTAGAAGGAATAAACTATTTCTCAGCTAAACGTTACAAAACGTGGACCTCACCTGATCTGAATTTTGTCTGTTCCAGGACCAAGATATTCTCCAGAAGCATCTGATTCAATTGCTTCTATCTATATACTTTGTTGTTTAACTTCTATATTCATACCATAGTCATGGCCTTCACTGAGCTACATTTTTGTCCTCCAACTCTTGCCCATTGATCAATTTCCATTCTTATTTACAAGAAACAATCATGTAGATCATGCGGCCACCCCAATTATGACACATACTAGCTCTATAGATGCTTAGCAGCACTGGTGACCTTTGGCTTTAGAATATCTCTCGAAATCAACTATTCAAAAATAAGTTTTGGTCTCAATTAATAATTAATAATAGAGCATTTGACCAAATTAAGGACTTGGGGGGTTTTTTTAGACAAGTTTTATTAAATTTTTCTTTTACATACATATTTTATGAACAGAGTATTGACTGGGTCACATCTTTTACAACTTATAACATAATTATATATTGATTTTAATAATCTATTCCAATCTTTTTTGTTTTTTCCAGATACAATTTACATATTTCATTTTCTGCCATAGTATTCTTTTTTCTCTATTTTTTATCTTATCTTAATCTCTTCTTAATACTTAATATATAAATAGTATCACCATCCACCCTTCAAATCCTAATTTCTTAGCATTACTTCAATTAATTATCTTATTTCTCCATTTATAAAATATAAAATTAAGGACTTGGTATGTTACTATTTAAGCATTCATTTCTAACTTTTCACTTTTGGAATAATCAATGACATGAATGCTGAATAAGAACACCCCCCCCCCCAAGACCCCTAGTGGGATTCTTAAATATACAAACCATCAAATCAATAATTGCATTCGTGCAGCCGTTAAATTATATAAATCCAAGATTGTGGGCTTGCTGATAAATGGTGCCCAAGTATGGGTTTACTCCTCTCTCTTGGGAGCTATTCAGTCTAGACTTCTAAAAACTGTTCTTTGTGTTCCTCTCAACCTCAAAAGCTCTTACATGGTATGTATGGCTGAATCTCACTTGGAGCCTGCTTAAGAAAATGCCATGTCAGTTTCTCATTGAAAATAATGTTGTACAGAGAGCATCTGTAAGCAGGCAACCTGATTCTGATTTGGTGTATTGTATATCATTCTTTGGACCATCAAGGTTTTGATTATGGAGAATTTGGCATTTAGGTCTTCAAAATGACAGAGCTACGTTTACTCATTTTCATTATCATGCAATTACTGATCCCTCTTGGACAATCTTTAGATATTTTTATAACATCTTACCTGTTCCTCATAAGAACAGGTTTTGTTTTTGTTTTACATTGGCCTAAATTGATGCATTGCTTATTAGGCAGATATATTAGTCTTCCGTATGATAACCATATTTGTGTATCTTCAGACACAGAGGTTGAGTCACTGACTTGTATTCTTTAAATTGTCTGTTCAGTCACTCATAGCATATGGCAAAAACCTGATTGTCAGAAATCTTAGTCATTTAACTAATAGCATTCCGATTTCCCTCTGCAAGACCAAATATAGCAACCACTAAAAAGATTGCCAACTTTTTAACAACAGCCATAGCTTGCAGAAATACACCTGATATTCCCTTTCGTACTAATTGTTTCAGATCCGATTTATCATGTGGTTCTGAGTTCTCTTTTTGTCGTTTATTGGTCTCTGACCATCGATCAATCAGAGAAGAGGAATGCTACTTTTGTCAGATTGATATTCCATAACATATAACAGATGATTGCAATTTACATAGAAGACCTTTCATCTGATACTTGACATCCAATCTTTCTTTCATCAAGGGTACAAGTAGTGATGATTTTTCAACTACATTTTGAGATTTTGAATTCAATTTATCTCTCTTTGCAGATCCCAACATAATTATCTGAGAATCACCCGGATTCTGAAGAGTCTTGGTGAACTTGGTTATGAGAGTTTCAAGCCTCCTCTTGTGAAATTGATTCTACATGAAGCTCTGGTGGAAGACACCATTCCCAACATTAAACAGAGCGCTCTGGAATATTTTGTGTACACCATTAGAGATCGAAGAGAGAGGAGAAAACTTCTACGATTTGCTCAACAGCACTACACACCTTCTGACCATTTCATATGGGGGCCACCAAGGAAACAGAAGCCGGAAGAAAGCAAACCAAGTAAAAAACTGGCTTCACCAGTGTCCCTTCGCAACAGCTCTACTTGTAAACATAAAAAGACAAAAGATCTCAAGAACGTATCTGAAATTTGTAACTCGAGGAATAAAACAAATGATGAGAAAAAGACAGAGCATATTAAAAATGGTACAGATAGTGATCAGAGTAAGAAAAGCAGCTCCCCTGAAGTTGTTAAGCAGAGCAGTATGGTAAAAAATAGTAGTGCTGAATGTCACAACTCTAAAATGGACATAGTTGAGCCTTTGAATCAGAAGGAGACTATTTCTCATTTAAAAAAACATAAAGGCAAAAACAAGGAAAACGTTAGCCAAGACTGTAAACATTTGGAAGATATAGAAAAAGATTCATGTGAGACTAAAAACGATTCAACAAATATATCATCGGATATGCAAGACAATATATGTAAGGATAAAAACCTGGCAAGCTCATCTGTAAGAAATAAAGAGTGAAAACTTCTACTGCATATGGCAACATGGTTTTTCGCTTGTAGAAAATTGTTAAGGAACGAGAGGTCTTTGGTACTGGATCCAGTGCTGGCTACATCAGCCTAGCCTTGGTGGAGTTGTGGCTTCTTTAATTTGTTTACGGTTTGTACTTCTCCCAGCTGTGTATTAAGTTTACAAACTGCATATTGCTTAAGTCTAAGGGGGAAAAAAAACTTCCTTTAAATCTGTTTTCTATGCATAAAAATCTAACGTTGATTTTTATTGTGTATTTTATTTAAACATTTTTAATTAATTTTAAGGTTTTGTTTTTAAAAATATGGATGCGAGATAAGACTTCCAAGGAGCCAAAGTTAGTGTCTCTTCAGCAGATAACTATGCTAATGTTTATAGAGTGCCTACCACTGCTTAAAAATTGGAATTTAGCTGTATTCTTATTTAACACAGAAAGTGGACCTCAGAGACTTGAGCTAAAGTCAAGCACAGCCTTGAATCACACTGGGCAAACTACATTAATTCAGCTTCTTTTCAGGCTTGACTATAAGGACCTGTAATTAATTTCCCTAGGTTATTAGGAGAAAATACAGCAAAGTAGCAAATTGCTACCATTTGCATACCAGCCTCCCAACAAACTCTTACAGTTTTGTTATTGCCATTTTTCTTGATATCTCCTCTAATACAGTGTACTGAATGAAGCGTTGGAAAAATAGGATTCAGAACTGTTAAGAGTACAGTATTTAAATGTTTTAAAATAAATACTAAAACCTGGCTCAGGTGTGATACTCCAAATGAAAGGTTGGGCAGGGAATACTCGTTTATCCCAATGATACATCAGCAAAATTCTTGCGAATGTAAAATGGGGTAAAAATGTATTCTGCTTGCATGCTTCCTGCTTTCCATTATTTATTATCTCACTTCATCCCCCCTCCATTTTTTTTGTTGTTCTTTGCATGGAGTTGCACACCTCTGAGAATGAAGGTAAGCATTTTGTCCATGTTTACTTCAGTATCTGGAGCAATCACTGGTAGGAGGGAATCATTCGACTTGAGGGGTTTCCTTCCTGTGGATAAAGTCTTTCGTGTAAAACACAGGAAAATTTAAACGTTGCAAAGACCAAAAAATAAAATAAAATTGTGTATCCGGCTTTTCTAAGGCAGAGAAACACTATTTTAAATATGACCTTCCTATAATTTCAGAACGGATTTAAAAAGCCCTTTACAGACAGGAGCTTTCATCTTATTTTTCTCCCAGCCTTCCTGAAAATTCCTACCAATAATTTCACTGTGGGAATCTACTGAAGAAAAATCTCCTAACTTGCAGGGGTGAAATTCAAAATTTTCCCTACCGGTTCTGTGGGCATGGCAGGGGAAGGATATTGTGAAATCTCCATTCCCACCCCACTTGGGGGCCAGCTAGAGGTGGTATTTGCCAGTTTTCCGAACTGCTCAAAATTTCCGCTACCGGTTCTCCAGAACCTGTTAGAACCCTCTAGATTTCACCCCTGCTTCTAAGCATGTTAATATTTGCACAAGAATCTCACTGCTCTGTTGCTTCTTCCTCTCTTCGCCTCTGACCCAGGAAGTATTCCCAGGGAAGAAGTTACATGTCTTAAAAGTTGAAGTCTATTAATGAAAAGGACTCAGAAGACGTTGCCAGTGCTAGGAAGATTCTTTTCCAAAGTCACAGGGCCTCCTAGTGAGTAAACATAGCTCTTCTATCAAAGTCATAATTATAGCACTCTTAATATATACAGTTTAATTATCCTTCCCCAAATCAAAAAGACCTTGTAGGAGAAAAGAGCAGAGATGTGATAAAATGGTAATCTATGTGATTGGGCTTATTTGTGAGACTAGTTTGGGTTAAGAGCAGGAAAGAGCTTGTGTGTGTGTGTGTTAGCGCTTTTCTCCCACAAGCTCAAGGATTGTTTGCATGATATGCTAAACTACAGATAGTCCTCAATTTACAACCATTTGTTTACCAAATCATTTGAAACTACAAATTCACCAAATAAAGTAATTTACAACTGCTCCTCGTACTTCAAAACCGTTACAGCATTCCCATGGTCATGTAATCAAAATTTGGGTGCATAGCAATTGGTTTGGATTTACAGTGGTTCACTTCAGCATCCCAGGATCATATGAACTCCCATTTGTGACCTTCCCAGCCAGCTTCCAACAAGCAAAGTCAAAAGGGAAAAGCTGCCTTTGCTTAATGTCCGCATGATTCATTTTAACAACTGCAGTGATTTGGTTAGCAGCCATGGCAAAAAAGGTTGTAAAGTTGGGCATGACTCACTTAAAAACCATCCTACTTAGCAATGGAAATTCTGATCGTATATCGAGAACTAACTGTAAAGTAAGAGGGGAAGGAGTAGTAATATCGGTGGTGGTTGAGAGATAAACAATACATAGGTAGTCCTACCCACCTATCCCATGTGGTTTTGTCTTAAACCAGGTGCTCCAAGTCATCCCTGTAGTGTGGCCATGGAAAAGGGGAGTAAACATGTCCCCATGCTGACTACTGTCAGGGCACATTTTGCATACTTCTTCCTGATTATTTTTTCTTATTTTTTACTCTCTGCCCCTCACACTCAGATTGCAGCAGTGGTGAAATCCATTTTTTTTAATACCGGTTCTGTGGGTGTGGCTTGGTGGGTGTGGTGTGGCTTGGTGGGTGTGGCCTGGTGGGCATGGCTTGGTGGGCGTGGCAGGGGAAGGATATTGCAAAATCCCCATTCCCATCCCACTCCTGTGAGAAGATACTGCAAAATCCCCATTCCCATTATATGCCGGTTCTCTGAACTGCTCAAAATTTCCGCTACTGGTTTTCCAGAACTTGTCAGAACCTGCTGGATTTCACCCCTGGTTTGCAGCTATGTAGTATAAAATGGACATAAAGACCCTGACTGCAGTTAAAAAATCAGGAAGTGATAGTCGCTTATTGAAGTGAGACTTACTGCCTGACTGGTAATCTGCTGCTGGTTTTTAGAAGTTCAGAAAAAAAGTAGCATTAGCCTGGGTTAACTGTGCAATGTAAACACAGCTCATCAGTCCTGAAACCCATAATCTAGTAGAAAAAGTAAATAGGCTACCAGGTAATAGGAATATTTTCCCCCACTCCAGAAATTTCTGCCTTTGGCACCATCTTCTGTTAAAAGAATTTGAATGCAGCTTTTAGAAAACTTGACTTCAACTGTCCAGTGCGTTGTCAATTACTGGAATTCAGTGAACAGCAGCATGCACCCACAAAGATTTTGTGAGCCTTTGCTGAGAATACTTGCATATCTCAGTGCATTGTTGATGCACAGAAACAAAAAAAATAATTGCAAATAAAGCTTTTGTGTATTTGTTGCTCCCATCCTACCAGCACTGACTGCTGTATGCCAACTGTGATTGGTTAGTCTTCTGTCTGCAAGCTTGCAGGATACATGCATTAAAGTATAACAGTGTTGGATCCGTTTCTTAAGATTTTCATTAAATATAAGCAATGCTGCCTTTTTTGAAATGTGCAATTTTTTTAAAAAAACATACAGATTGAATTTTGTCGTGTTAATGTCAAAAGTATAATTAAAACTGTATTCCTGTCTTTGGATCTGGCTTAGTAGATGTTTTTCAAGCATATGGCACGGAGGTGGGGAATTGGTACAAATTCTGCTTTGATAGTGATCCTTTTAGATTATATACATGTGGCTGAGGAGTTTGCCAAGCATGTATACCACGAAGCAGCTTGCAGACTTTTTGGGGGGGGGGGGGATAGTAGGAACTCTATGAATGTTTCATACTCTGTCACTTTTTGGCTGCCTTTCAATGCTGGCATGCAGCAATCTCTAGCAACAACAAGCATCTAAAATGGCAGCACAATACAAGGTTCCTTAAATAAAGGAATATTAGAAGTTATTTTGTAATCAAACATTACATCCCCGTCTCTTTCTGTTTCATACACCCACACTCCTACCCATTCACAAAAAAGAAATGATGCAATTTCATTTTCAGTCTTTGCTGGCTCAGTGTTGTGATTCAAACTCAGGCTTCAAACATTGATTTTTAAGCTTTGGAATCTTAGCTGTTTCCCCTTTATTTCTGGAGGCAGCTTTCTCCAGCATAGTTCCCTCATCAATTAAGATCAGACCAGCTTGTAATTCTGAAGGTGCTGCTGCTGCAGCAGGCAGAAACTGTTTCCTTGATGGTGATTGCACCTAAGTTTCTGCATGTTGTATCTGAATGACATATCTATTCTGGGCACAGGGATGGAAAGTGCAAAGCCTTTATTCTCATTAAATGCTGCTTTGATTTCTTTTGTGTTTGATACTGAGAATTCAGTATGTTTATATTTCGTATTTAAGTAGCTTTGTTTTGTTTATTTGCAACAACCACTGTCATTAAAGGAGAGAAGTTTAAATAGAGGTGAGAGTTAATTGGGGGGGAAATGCAATTGGTTCCAGTAGAGAGATCTGCATTCAAAATAACTGCACCAACAACATGAGCTTGTCTGACCCTTTAGTTTAAATGCAATGACCAGAACACAATTTCCCTTTTTTAAAAACATCAAGTAGTATTTTTGTGCTTGGTGGGTACATTTTCTTTTTGCCAGCACCTCATATACATCCTGGTGGAAGTTGAGACTTTGGCAGGGTTCAAAAATCAGAAAATCCCCAAAGAGGATTTTCAAAGGCATAATGATTTTCCTTTAGTCCTGGATTTTCCTTTAGTACTGGAATATTCAAGTTTCAACTACTAGATATGCATTTTGCCATTTAATAATAACACAGTTCAGTGTGTAATAAGTAGAGGTATGCATTGCACACACATGCACATAGAGCTTTGCTTTCAACTCATAGTATTTTGGGAGTTTTGCCAAATGGTTCTTGGCAGACTGTGGTTTGGGAGAACCAAACTCAGAACGTTTTGATTCTTCCAGGTTTCAATCAAATACAATCTGGAGGGTTCTTATGAGGTGAGTCAGGCAAAATTAATGAGCCCCACCTCTCCTCTTTCCTCCTCCATCCCTCCCACTCCTCCTCCTTGATTTCTGCATTGTCTTACCGTGTTTCCCCCAAAATAAGACCCCATCTTATATTTTTTTGAACCCCGAAATAAGCGGTTGGCCTTATTTTCGGGGAGGTCTTATTATTTTGGGGCACATGGAGGAAGAATGGGCTCCTCTTGCCATCTTACCTGATTTCTAGCTCTGCGTTAAATATTTTCGGGCAGGGCTTATTTTCAAGGGGAGGCTTATTTTAGTGCATGCACTCAAAAACCTGATTGGGCTTATTATCAGGGGATGTCTTATTTTCAGGGAAATGGTATATGTTAGCCCAGTGGCCCCCAACCTTTTGGGCACCAGGGACTGGTTCTGGAGAAGTTTTTCCGTGGACAGAAGGGGTGTGATTTTGCATGCTGCCTGCATCCCATGGATGGGGTTCTTCTTACTTGCACAGCCCAGTTTCTGCCATGCCGTAGCCTAGGGCTGGTCCATGGACCGGAGGTTGGAGACTCCTATGCTAGCCCATTTTCCCAGCACCTTCCTTTTTCTACCTCCCCTTACCTGCTGCCTGGGCTCTTTCCTGTCTCCCTCCACAAACACTGATCCACCTGCAACTGGCTCTTCCATGTTGGAACAAGTCACACTTTCCCAGTAATAAGTTGTCTCATGGCTCGTACTATGGTACGATGAACTACCATTATAAAAGCACATCTTGTTCATTAAAAAGGACACTGCTTTTATTGAAACTGAGAGTATGCTTTGTTCATAGGAACAAAGAAGAAGCAGACTCTTTGGTTTAAATTGGTCCGAATAACATAAGATAATAAGTACTGTTTGACAACTTTAGAAATAGTTTAACTTTAGGTTTTGGACTCTTGCATTATACATTGTACAGCATGTTGCAGTCAGCAAACATGCCCGTAGATGTGTTTTTGCCATACATGAGCTAAAGACAGAGTCCCACTGACAACAGAAAGACCTAGTTCTGAGTAAACAGTGAAACACCGTTGGTTAGACATTCATGATTTAGGAATCATGTTTAGCTCAAAGTCTTACTGTTTAGAAACAAAGAAAACCCAATGTCATTTGTGTTGTGGTGTTTTCTCTAATCCAAATCATATATTTGTCTTTGGTTTTTTGTTTTTAAAAAGGTTGCTGTCTTTGAGTTTTATCTCCTGTGGTTTTGCTATATCTCTGTACAATGTTCAGGATTCAAGTAATGTTCCATTCTCCTGAGTTTATTTGTGCAAAGCTGAAGTCCTTCCTGAATAAACGATATAACACAATCATGTTCTGTAGAAAAAACATCATGCTATCAATAACACCACTGAGCACTTTTCTGTTTATACGAAATGATGCCTTTTCACCATCTTTACGGTTTTAATAAAAACAACGATCCAACATTTTATATTGGATTTACTTTAGGCAATTTTTGAACTTCCTTACCCCATAAATTCTTATTCCAAATGCACTTTATATAGATTTAGGGATTTTTATTAGAGCAATTCTGAGTTAAGAGTTTTGTATCAATCCCAAAGGAGATTGAAACTACAACACATTTTAATAAAGCTCAACAATAGCTATTAGGCCACAATAAGATAATCTGATAAAGGCAGAGTTCTGTTTATCCTAAATTCAGCATGAGAAAATGACCTGAAATTTTGCTTTAAACACTATTTTGCATCAATTATATTCATGCCCTCACTTAAAGAATTAAATACTGTTCTCTTGATTGCTAGTCTATTCACTTAGAAGTATTTTGCAGGCCTTTAATGTGTGGCCATTGCTCACTCATGGGGTTCCTTGCACGTGACATCACCCTGAGGGAAATATCCTTATGGGAGTGCAGTGTGTGAATGCAACTTCATACACACAAATTGTCTCCCCTGTCAACCTGCATGTGGCATTTCCTCTGTCTTTTCCAGATACTTTTTACTTAATGGATCAAATACTACATGGCGAAATGGAACACTTGCACCAACTTGGGGCTGTAAGTCAGACATCTCTGGCCTTTTCTGATTGTTAAGGAAAATACTCATATAGAAATCTAATATTATATACTACTCCTACAATGGAACTCTTTGAGGCTCTTGTGCTAAAACTGTAATTGTTCTGAATGAGACCTAATATTACAAAAAGAATTAACACTGTGTTTTATGTACTGTAATTCAACTAACTTTAATTAAATAAGATCATTTTAATAATTTGTGGGTACTTTTTTCATTACACATGAAGAAACAGTCACTGTTAACACTACAGAATTCATTTGAGTCTGACAGAGGCCCATCCAGCTTCTGTTGAAGATCTCTAATAAAAGAAAACTCCAGCTAATGTGGTAATTTATAAATTTGCTGACAGCTGATACAATCAAGAATTTCTTCCTGACACCTGATCCAAACCAACTTTCTTGTAACATATGACAGAGGGATATTTTGGATATTTGAAGACTGCTATAATATTTACTCTGTTGTTACAGGCGTTGCTCCAATATATCACTATATTTTTGAATTGCCCAGAACGAGATGCAGCAGGGAAGACTAGAATGGAACAATTACTTCCCATGATCTTGACTCTGGTCCTGTAAATGCACCCAACGCCACATTTATTTTTGCAACAGTTGCATTCTGGCTCATGTTTAACTTGTGTTCTGCAAGAACATCCAGATCCTTTTTACATAGACTATTGCTAAGATGCAGCATGTTCATTGCTTAAGTGTATCTGTAGCTTTCTCAATATTCTCTCTCTCCCTTCTGCATTGTGTCATCTGCAAACTTGATAAGCAGCTCAACCCTCCCCTCCAAGTCACTGATAGAAAAGTTGAAGAGTAGAGCCCTCTACTCAATAGTTCCCTTCAAGGTGCAGTAAAACTATTAATGAGTCCTCTTTAAATGCAGTCTATCATGAGTCTACCTAATAATCATATCATATATAGCCCATACTTTACCATTTCTTAAGGAGAAAATTGTGAGGCATTTTATCAAAAGCTTTACTGAGATCCATAGAAGTGATGTCTACGGCATTCTCTCAGTTTACTACGATAGCTATCAAAGGAGATATGAATAGTCAGGCATAATTTCTTTATGACAAACCCAT
This sequence comes from Ptyas mucosa, assembly GCA_012654045.1. Lineage (NCBI taxonomy): Eukaryota > Metazoa > Chordata > Lepidosauria > Squamata > Colubridae > Ptyas > Ptyas mucosa. The sequence continues at coordinate 1,024,535 of WNWU01000017.1, read as the reverse complement.
ACTGGGGCTTGTTTTGCAACATGTTTATCCAAGGGTTCACAAGCTCATGGACTGATAATCTGTTCAAGGGCTTCATCCAGTATGGAAGGCAAGTTGACAGGTTTACAATTTCCTTGATCCTCCTCCTCTCCCTCCTCCTTTCCCTTCTTGAAGATGGGGACAAGATTTGCTCTCCTTTAATTTTCTATTGCCAGTCCTCCAGCAGCTCTCAAAGATTATCACCCATTCTGCAGTCACCTGTTGTGGTGGAATGTAGCCTGGATTCCCAGACTGGGGTGCATTCCAGAGGAGTAAAACACAGCAAAATTTAGATAGAGGAAGAGGGCCAAGTCAGCTCCTCCTTAGAAGTTCTCAGTATACATCTTTAATGATGCAAGTAGCTTACCGGTAGTTAGGCAATATTTCTCTCTATAGGTGAGGAACAATAAAAAAGACTGCTTAGAAATAATTCTGCATTTTTTGTTTTTTTGGAGCCCGACATTTTTGCTTAGTTCCTTCAGTACTTTAGGCTATAATCCATGTATCATTGGAGATATGAATTCACTTAAAATAGCGAAGTTCTCTCATACTTTCTCTTTGCCTAAATTTAAACTGCAACCACTTCCTTCCCCTACCCACAATAACAATGGTGACCAGCTAGGGTTCCATTTCCCCTTTGAGAGAAGACAGATTCAAAAGCAGTGTTAATAAATGTTCCTTCCCGCTACTCATTATCAACTCATGACATCCTCTTTGGCCTTCCTTTCTCTTCCAACATATCCCAAATACCTTTTTCCACTGTTTTCTCTTGTAAGCCTCAGCTTTTTTCCAGGATTAGCCTCACAGTTTCTGTAGTTTCTGAAGACTACCACATATTCTTGGTCATGCCACTCTCATTCCATTCCCTGTACATCCCCTTTTTACTCTTTGGCATTTTAGAAAAATTTTCCCTATGCCCGCCAGTGGCCTCTTTCAATTTCTTCCCAATTTCTTTCTTGTGAGGATTCTTTGCAATTGCACCTTCAGCATTTAATAAGATTTCCCACTCTTCCTGGTTGTGTTCTTTTAAACCACTGAATCTGACCCATCTTCCTTTGGAATATCTCAGAAGCTGTTCTTTTGTATGGCACTTCTCAGTTTATCCACTGATACCATGAATTCAAGGATAAAACTTCCCCCATCATCAGCAAGGTACCAAAAAAGGTATTTTCCAACCAATTCCTCCTTGTTGATGAGGGTTAATACAGGATGGCAGACACCACCATCCCTCTTGTTCTTCCTTTCATTTTCTGACAAATTATCAGCACGCGAGGACAAAAATGAGTTGGACATCTCACTTGGCAAACTCAGACTTTCAGCGGATATCGAGATAATGAAAACTGCCCATTGGAAATGTGTGTGTTGGAGAAAATGAGAAAGGAGAATACCACAAGCAAAAGTCACAAATAAGAACAAAAAAAACACAAGATTCCCAGGAGAAATCTAGTTTAATGAATGGATGGAACTAAAGCTTGTGAATAATGGGCAAATGGAGACACAGAAAAAGTAGAAGTAGCTTGTTTGTGCAAGCTGTTGCAAACTGAGCAGAGAAGCAGAGCCCTGAAACCCAGCTAACCTTAAAGCAACGGCGACAATCTTGTAACCAACTTCTTCTCCTTCAGGCTGAAACTGGGAGACTCCACAGCAGCTCAGGCTAGAGGCAAGAGAAACTTATAAAACACCTAGAGAACACCAGCCAGCAATAAGGCAAGAGAAATGGCGGGGGAGGGGGACATGGAAAAAGGACTAGAGCCCAGGCTGAGGGGGGAAGTACATTGCACCCTACAGCTGGAGAGCACTTTCAAACAGGACTAGCTAATCTTTTATCTTTTCTTTTGATGTACACTGAGAGCCTATGCACCAAAGACAAATTCCTTGTGTCCAATCACACTTGGCCGATAAAGAATTCTAATCTAATCTAATCTAAGTCCTGATAACTAGCATTAATATGAGTAATTCAAGCTTGAGTTTCAGAAAAAAAGAAGGGAAACGGAAAAAAATACACACTGGATACAGAACTAGTAAGAAATATCTAACGTGTGTGTGTGTGGGTGTGGGTGTGGGTGTGGGTGTGGGTGTGAGTGATCCCAACCCTCCTTGCATTTCTTTCAACCTAGTGGATTGTATTTATCATAGAAAGTTTGACTACTGTGCTGTTTTGTTTTTCAGTTTCTTTTCTTTTGTTTTCTTCGCTGTCCAGATTCCATCAGGATTGGAGTGGACTACATATATTGTTAATATAAGAGAGAGAGAGAGAAAGAAAAAGAAAAGTTGCGGCTTCCTTTGAAGTTGCATTTCCCCTGCCAGCAAACCTTTTTGGTTCTTGTTTGCTCACCTTCTAGAAATTGGGCTCCTTAAATACCTCAGCTAGGTCGAGAAGAGCACTGCATCAGTCAGACATGTGCTATTAGGAAATGATCAGCAGTCAATCAGCAGCACTCAAGGTAATGTCAGCAGCAGCTAGCTTGCTTAACTTTTTGTCCTATTGACTGTAAAGCTTCATATTGGCCTACTGAAGTCAATATTATACTCTGAGTTAAGCATCACTGCAGAATTAGTTTATCTTTCAATGGCTGGTTGCTTGGTTCTTTATATGGAAAGATATATTTGTTTCTTTTAAAACCCTATCAGTTCCCTGTCAGGAAAATTTTGGGGGTGGGGTAGGGACAACTTTATCCAGTAAAATTCTTTAAAATGTTCTTTTTGTGCACATTTGGGAAAATACAACAGAAGGGTTGCGTCCAGTTGTTCCCTCTGCTGCCGGAAGGTTTCCTTGGGAGAAAGAAGGTAAGATATATATATATTTTGCTGCTTCTTCTATAACTTATTCTAAAACATCCTCCTTAAGAGCCCCAAAACCAATGTGGGAGCTTGTGTAGAAGTGGGATTTTCTCTAGGGTAAATGCACGATGTCAAATGTAAAATATATCTTTCCCTTCTGTACCACGCTGGGCCTCCCTTGCATCTTTTTTTATGTTTTCGTTTCTTGAAAAGCCTGAAATAAAATGCACCATAGGGTTTTTTGTCTTGATGAATTGGTTTTCTATTTGTATGCAGTGGTGGGATTCAGCCAGTTCGCACCACTTCGGGAGAACCGGTTAACTTTCTGAGCAGTTTGGCAAACTGGTTGTTGGAAGAAATCGTTAGGGCAGAGAACCGGTTGTTAAATTACTTGAATCCCACCACTGTTTGTATGTTGCCTGTTTTTTACATATCTGTATAGAAAGTTGCAAAAAGTGGCTCAGTGGCTAAGACGCTGAGCTTGTCGATCAGAAGGTCAGCAGTTCAGCGGTTCAAATCCCTAGTGCCGCGTAACTGAGTGAGCTCCCATTACTTGTCCCAGCTTCTGCCAAACAAGCAGTTCGAAAGCACGTAAAAAATGCAAGTAGAAAAATAGGGACCACTTTGGTGGGAAGGTAACAGTGTTCCGTGCACCTTCGGCTTTTAGTCATGCCAGCCACATGACCACGGAGACGTCTTCAGATAGCACTGGCTCCTCGGCATAGAAACAGAGATGAGCACTGCCCCCTAGAGCCGGAAACGACTTGTACACATATGCGGGGGAACCTTTACCTTTACCTATGGAAAGTTGCATAATAAAAATCAATGCAATGTTTGAAAATTAGTAGGATAAATGCAAACCATTTCAAATTCAAAATAGGTTGAGATTTAAATACTCTGAAACAATGGAACAATTTCATTGATTTTATATTTAGAGCCAACCTAATACAGCGTTCTAGTCCTGCCTTAAATATACTTTTATTAATAACTGAGTAGGCATGCATAGAATACACTTTGTAACCATTTACATTAATTTCTGCTAGGTTCCATGCTTCTTGAAATAATACCCATACATCAATAAAATGTATTAACTCCCAATCTTTCTTCTTATTCCAGCCAGCTATATTCCGTGGCAACAATTTCAAATTTCAGCATTTGTCAAACTTTAACAGATAAAACCTCTCTGTGTGAATCCATGGAATCTGACGGGTTGTTTCTGTTATTAGGGCTCCTTGAATTTCAATACCATACTGTCAGCAGTTCATTGCTAGGAAACCCAAAACTGTGTTCATAGTATCTCCTTAAGAAGGATGCTTCCCTTGCTGCTAAGTTAAGTTGGCAGAATAGCACTTCCTGCTGCTATCTGATGTTGGATGTTTACCTATTACGTCTCCTATCCACTCCTGAGTCCAACAAATTAGAAATGAAATGACAAATTTCTTGTTTTTTCAGGTTCCACAAATCCCTGTTTAGATTATGCAGGATAACACCAACCGAGTCAGGAAGGATAAGATCAGAGGGATGATTATTCATCTCCTCTTCTGACTGGATAGTTATAATCTTTGGTCTGCCTTATCAGGATAATATAGAAAACAAATGGTTTCCTAACACAGAAAACAATATAACAGGGAAAACAATGGAGTTATAATAAAGTCAATCCTCTTTTCATTTCTCAAAATAATTTGACCCTCTGCAAATGTCATGTTGGATTTGGGTTGCCCAAATTGAAGTTAAAATAAAAGATTTAAATACTTTGCACATGAATGTTTACAGGTTTCTATCCTGCTATTTTCCCAGCCTACAATTGCCCAAGTATTTGTATTAGAAACCAAATGAAATGTTGATCAAAACTATTAATCACATCTAAAATTCTGCTTCATAATTAATAATTTCATTAGAGGAATCTGCTACAGCAGCAGTTTCCATAGAGATATATGAAGAGTAAGAATGGAAGAAGGACAGTTGGCAATTTTTTGAGAAACCTGTAATTTTTCCTGTTTCTTTTAGGGAATGAGCAATAGATAATAGAACCAGCATTTTCAACATTCCTTCTCAGTGCATTTTGGAAATTATCTTGAAGAATGGGAGACTCATTATGGGGAAAACTCCTAACCTTGCAGGAATCACAAGTTGCTTTATCTTATGCAGGTGTCTGACATCCTTGGTTGTTTTGGATGTCCATTCAGTGACACTATAGATTTGAAGGTGTGCCTGTGCATTTGGGGTGGATGTAAGAAAGGGTATTAAGATATTTTGAAGAGCAAATGCAGCTTTCAGACTAAAAGCCTTCTTAGTAATTTTGTGTGAAGGAAGTGTTCCTGATGTATAGTTTCGATTGTTTTAAGAAATAGATAACCAACTCTTGTTCTGTTGCTGAAGCAGATGGCGTATGTGGACAAAGAATTGGTAAGATAAGAGGAAATGAGCTTTGGGGTCAAATTGGATAGCTGCTTGGCTTCGACAAATCAAAGAACCTCAGTTTATTTGTGAGTAGTTGTGAATGTCAAATAAAATTAGTGCCTTCTGTAAAGAGCAGAAAGCAGTGTAATTGACAAGAGCCACATTAGGGCTATGTAATGAGTTTTTCAGTTTTCTTTGTGATTCTTTCAAGATTGCTCTCTTGAACTGATGTAGCTACTCAAGATATTACCAATTGCATGTGCCTTTCTTTTCAATCACTCTAGGAACTCGGGATCAGGTCTTGACTTTTATGACTGCTAATTGGCCTTCCGACATCTTTATTCCAGGGGCGAAACCCAGCAGGTTCTGACAGGTTCTGGAGAACCGATAGCGGAAATTTTGAGTAGTTTGGAGAACTGGCACATACCACCTCTGGCTGGCCCCCGAGTGGGGTGAGAATGGAGATTTTGTAATATCCTTCCCCCAGGAATGGGGAGGGAATAGAGATTTTGCAGTATCCTTCCCCTGGAGTGGGGAGGGAATGGAGATTTTGCAGTATCTTTCCTCTGCCTACAAGCCATGCCCACAGAACTGATAGTAAAAAAAATTTGGATTTCACCACTGCTTTATTCCCACAATTGTGGTGGCCTTTTACAGGCTCACTTCCTCTATCAAGAATATTTGCCAATTTCTTGAGGTTTATCTTCCCCTCTGGCTTCACAATCCTTAATAATGTTTGCTTTTTTAAAAAAAACTTAGGCATGTTTCCTATTAGTTTCTTTGTGGGTTCTTATGCCATCTTGACATTTTGATCGATGAGCTTCCTCACTATTCAGGTAGAGTAATATTGATTTTAGCTGGTATCTTCGTCCCATGCCTTTTATATGATAGACTCAATTTTTTTATAATCATTTCGGTTATAGCTGTTAGCATAGCTCTATATTCTGCCCCAAAGCACTTTATCAATATGATGTCTAAGTCCTGTATTGAAACAAGTTTGTCAATACAATCTTTTTTTAATATATTTTTTTATTAAGAATGTTAATTACAATAGTAAAAATGAATACAAACAAAACTTAAAGAGGACTGAATGAAAAGAAAAAAAGTGCAAAAGGAAGGAAATGAAAATAATATAATAAAGAAAAGGAAAAATATAGAAAGAAATGACTGTCAACTATCACAATAAGTATAAACATATTTATTAAATCTTTACCTCCCTATAGGATTAAACAGATGTCTAATCCTCCCACATTCCATCCCTTATCTATAAATAAATTCATAAAATATCAACTTTTCAAACCTGGTATCAGCAAAAAGTCCATAAAGGGTTGTTGCCAGAATGCTGCAAAAGTCTTGTTTTAACCTTCATCAAATAAACTAGCTTTATATTCCTTTTTTATAAACTTTAAATTGTTTTAATCTTCAACTTAATCAAATATTGTTATAGGATATGATTTCTCTTCAATTTTTCATTATTTCATGACAGAGATTTTTCAATGCTTTAACAAGCCTTTTTTGTAGGACCAATAAGAAAACATATTCCAGGCCATTCTCTTGAATTATCATTTGCATTTCATCTTCATGAAATACATCTTCATCTACATTTCATGTTCTTTAAAACTTAATCTAATTTCTTTTGTACATCCAGTAAAGCATCCTCTTTCAAACCATTCCCTTGGCCTGCCATCATTACTGTTGATATTGTAGTTACTGATCTCTGGATCCATTCTTCAAAGAGCTCCTTTAATATTTCCAATGTTATAATGTTTTGTGTCATTTAATAAGTCCCAATATTAATTGACATCAAGAATAGGCTTGTATTTCTTCTCCTACATAAAAATCTTTGCTCCCTTCTACTGTCTAATTTCTAAAATCATCACCTATCTTTTGTTACGCAATAGCCAGGTTAGCCAAAATAAGTATGTTTCCCATGAGTTGTTTATTTTTTTATAGTTATTCCAAAATTTTACAGTAACCATTAATATTACAAATTTATCTTGATCCGTAATCCATTTATAAATTTCTTAGATCGAAATCTTGTTTAGCTTTTTGCTATTTGTTTCAAATTATTTAAATTCTTAAGTTTATAATTAATTTTTTTGTTCACAGTTGAAAATAAACTTACTTGATCAAGACATGGATCATTTGGCTCTTAGCACTCCCAGCCGTTGCCTCCTCTGCTCCACATCTGGTTGTCCAGCAGCACATTCTGCCAAACCTAGATAAACCCCCACTGTACCCCTCCCTCCCTCCCTCCTCTTCCCCATCCATCCATCCATCATCCATCCATCCTAATTGTAGGCAATTCTAAGGAAACTTTTTTCTCTACCATGTTTTATGTGCCTAAGTCATACATCTATCAAACTCACTACAGAGAAAAAATTATGACCTTGACAGTCACATGTAACCTTTTCTTGCTTCAGGGCAATTCTTCCTTCCATGATTCCAAAGTCTTGTTCTCTTGTTTATCTGCCTCTCCTTGTTTATCCTTCGTTTGTCCAGCTTGAGGGGGAAAATTACATTGGCTGCCAGGGTAGCCAACTTTTCAGTTTGTGTAAGCTCATCAGCCAGACTGTTGGCTGGTTCATGATGTGCTGGGTTTTAGGATCCAGTCTTTGGCATTGGCTCTAAGGCACACTCATCCTCAAGAAAAAGTGTTTGAGAAGAAACAAGTCTGTTACCTGTCATTGGTGTGCAATCACCATGAGAATTGACTTTTCCATCTAAAATACCTCAATCTCTATTTATAGATCATAATATTTTGTTATTTCCTCAACAGTTTTGGTGCTGTTTGCGGCTGCATATCAATGACCCAACTTTTTTCTTTTCTATAACAGTCATATCTGTTGCATTATGTTCTAAGTGCCTACTTACTTGAATTTAGAAATCCCACATTTTGATTTCATTTTGCAAAACTTTTTCAGGCACATCTTATCACTGGTTTTGGCAAACAGTAATGACAAATGTTCTACTTAAATTTCAATGGACAGTTTTTGCAACCCTGTAATTGTGTTACAGACTAGTAAGATGATGTACAGCTTCACTCTTAGTTCTGCAGGCTTGGCATTTGGCAATGTTGGCAATGTATTCAATTTTGGCTTTGGTGGCATTGGGTTGCAGGACATGTTACTGAGAAGCCATGATTGTCCAATTTCTTTTTTAAGCATTCTAATAACAGTAACAGAGTTGGAAGGTACCTTGGAGGTCATCTAGTCCAACCCCTTGCTCATGCAGGAGACCTAGGAGAACTAGGAATTCAAACCCCTGAACTGCTGTCTTTTCTGATCGACAAGCTCAGTGTCTTAGCCACTGAACCACCTAGTCAGGTTCCATATTTCAAACATAATCGTGTTAGATGTGGGTGTGCTTTTTCTTCAATATCCTGTGTATGCTGATAATGGAGTTGTTTTGTTTATTGGTATTGTCCTCCTTTGAATTACGTCATTCTTGTAGTTTTTGTTGTATTTAGGAGTCTTTCTTTATAATTTTCCATAAGCAGACTCTATTTACTTTTCCTGAGGTAATCATTCTATGTTTTTTCTTCTTCCACAAGTTTGTTTTATCTGTAATAATTCTCTACCACCTTTGCTTTCTGGTATGTATGCTCTGTAAGTGCCACTTCAGATGTAGTGCATGATGGATGGTCATTAATTTCCTTGTTTTCCAATTAAAACTGTCCATTTTGGCTTGAGTCCAGTTGTTGCTGATGATGACTTTGCTTCTTTTGTGGAATGCTTCGTTACATTTATTTTTGCAGCCTCAACTATTGGCTAAATCACTACTGTTTATGTAGGAAGTGACTTCCTAGTAACACAAAACTTTCTGTGTTGTTGTCAGCCCAGGTCCAGAAACAAGCATTTCAGGGACTGCAGGAATGTTCTTTCTTATAGTATGGTAGAATGACAGAATCTTGAAAGCCTGACAAATTTTGTCCTGCCGGCGTTATATGAACAAAATTAAGGTTGGGACAGCTTTCCTTTTTCTCAGGACTCTGTGATCTTTTCTGAAAGTCCCCACCTATCCCCTGCCTCTTAGTGGCTCCTTCATTTCTTCCCTATCCCTAAAGTCAGTTTTACAATCCTTCATATCACCTAGCATTCAAATTTGCTGGACAGACGGCCTTGCTGGCAGAAAAGAGACCCAGCAGGACTCAGGAACACAGGAAACGCATCAGCATTCCTTCTTGGTCCCACCCATTAGCATCTCTCCTCCTCTGGAATCTGATTCTGCCCCTTGAGGCGTAACAGACAGACCACCAACCTGCCCAGCCAGCAGACAATCAGCTGGCAGTGTAAAGTTGATGAATCTGAGCTGGTGATTTCTATAATGAGGAGCCAGATTCTAGCCCAAGAACACACTGGGGGTCACAAAGTGATCAGCACTTCTTGAAAGATCAACAGTACTTCTAATCAAACCATGGCAGCAAATGGGTCTATTTAAGACCCTCTGTTGAAAGCAACTCTAGGTCTCCGTTCCTATCACTCTTGCTGCATTTGACCAGCTTGTGGGATTCTCTCACCCTAAAATCCTGGATTATTACAGGCAACTCTCTTGGTCATGCCTTTCTTTTGTTCGACTCCACAGGTGAAGTTATAAGGCAAGTTACAGACTCTGAACTTTCTAAGTCTTAAATTCTGATGATGTGCCATCAGAAATTGGTCCTGAATCTTAACAACCACTCTGACAGATTTTCTTCAATGAAGTCTTAAGGGCTGTCTGGCTAATGACTTACTTGTGTCCCAGCTATGACAACTCATTGATAAAGCCTTTCAAAGTTGTATTTGGCTACCACAAGATACAGGATAGCCTTGAAATACAGGCAGAGATATGAAGTCATACATTTGGGAACTGGTGAAAAGGATGTTCTTGTGGTGGGATTAGGAACAGGACAGAATCAACATTATTTTCAGAGAAGATTCAAATCCTCAGCTGAGCCAGTCAACATTTCCTAGTATGGGTGAGAATTGTGTGCTCCTGACTGACTTTTTATGAGGAAAGGCAGAGTTTAGATATAATAAACATGCATCTGCCTGTCACAGCAGCATAAGATTACAATGCACTGAAGCAGTGGAGGGTGGAAAATCAAGTCTGGAAAGTCTCTTCCGGGCTGTTTAAAATAGCCTTGAGTTGCATACAAAGCAGATGTATTGGGAAGTCTATTTTATAATCCCCAGAAGGTCATAAGGAATAGCAGGCAACAGCTAGATGTGTCTGTGAATAGGATTCTGTCACACAGAGATGCCACCAAATTTATGAGATTGCCTTCAGCAAAGCAAAACTCTCCCTCTTTTGATGTAGGCTATCCTGGACTCATGTGAAGAAGAGGACAAATAAAGTACACTGGCTTCCGGTATTTGATTTGCCTTCATTTGTAGGTTTGCTCATCAGGTCTCTACCCCAGCAGTGCAGTCAGTGTTTATGTGAACATGAAATGGTTAAATCTTTTTCTCCACTGAGTCCAGTGCAATGTGCCCATTTCCTCTAGGCTGTCACTCTGCAGCTGGAAAGCCACGACAGTCTTTCTGGATCAAGGGACTCTGTTATAGATAGTGACAAATGGAGTGGAACAGAAGACAACTCTGATTCTGAATTATCAACAGAGGCTTGGAATAAGTCTCTCCTTTCAAAGATAATGCCATGTACTATCTTGGGGAACAGACATATTTATCACTGCTCAACCAAGGCTACCTGCTCCAGTGCCCAAACATGTTAAGCTTACTGACAACTGATGGCAGGGATGAAAATTGAGAAGTCTCTGACACCGATAGGGAGACAGAAGATAAGGCATTTGGTTCCTGGATTTTGTCTGCAATGTTCGGAGCCGGTAAAAGATCTACTTATAGGCAACTTGCAGGATTATAGCAAAGCTTTTAGCTCAAATATATAATAAATGGCCCACATTCACTTGGATCAAAAATATTTGCCTTGTTTACTATACTACTTTTCTGAAACAATCACATATGGCAACTAAATATTTCCCATTCCATTACAATGCTATCACATTCACTACCCACACACGTCTATTTGGTTAAGTAATTGGTGAATTTTAGCAGTGTGTTTTAAAATAGTCTGTACATTTAAATTATATTCTCAAGTGTTCCGGCTGGTATTTATATTACCAAGCAGTCATGTGATCTGAGCATTCTTTGACAGGGACATTATTCTAATAAAGCAGATGGATGGATGGATGGATGGATGGATGGATGGATAGATGGATGGATAATTATTATTTAGCAGTATTTATTGATACTTATTTGTACCCTATGACTATCATTAAGTGTTGTACCTTATGATTCTTGATGAATGTATCTTTTCTTTTATGTACATTGAGAGCGTATGCACCAAGACAAATTCTTTGTGTGTCCAATCACACTTAGCCAATAAAGAATTCTATTCTATTCTATTCTATTCTATTCTATTCTATTCTATTCTATTCTATTCTATTCTATTCTATTCTATTCTAT
>WNWU01000017.1:889075-1012862 GCA_012654045.1 Ptyas mucosa | reverse complement strand
ATTCTATTCTATTCTATTCTATTCTATTCTATTCTATTCTATTCTATAATCTGGCTAAGTTTGGACAATGAAAATATTAGAAGACTATGTTAGGATTAGGCAAAAAAATCCAGCCTAAAACAAAGGGCAAATACAATAGTCATACAGTGCCAAAAGGACCAAGGGTTTGCAAGCAACAAAGGAAAGGAAACTTTATAGGAACAACTATAAGAATAAAATGTGTTTTTCCACAAGCACTTGGACTATGAACTTCATGACACTGGGTTCAAATAGCACAGTAAAGCACAGTTAGTCACATAAATCATAATGGCAGGGTTCATTCAGCAACTATTACATGCCTTAGTCCCCAAGTTATCTGCAGGACTTCCTATTCTGGTATAATCTTCTCCACACTCTCAAATCTTCAAGACACTTTTTAAAAAATAACATTCAAATGAGTAGATAAACCATGCCTTTTCACTGCAAAGCTCACATTGGGGACCAAACTGTGGTTGGAGATGAGACTTGTCATCAGTTTCTTACATTCCAAGTGAGGTTTTTTTTTAAATGTTTCTTTTACTAAGGTTTTTCATTCTTCGTTGTGCTGACTATGTATTTTTTAGCACTTTTGTATGTTTTGGTAAGCCACCAAGAGCCATTCATGAATTGGTAATGCATCTATCTGTAAAATAATAAACAGGCTGTCAAACAGCAATAGAGTCAAAATCAAAGAAGTAATATTATGGTTTAGTGTGATCATCAAATCCAGCTGCACAATATACTATCTAACAGGTCTAAGAGTGTATGATTAGAAAAAAAATGAACCTCCCAATTCAGATGTCATTGCGCTATTTAATAGGGCTGGGCAGTCTTTAGGATTCAAACTACAAAAAGTGCTTCTGACTATACAATGAACATACCACATATTTGCAACCTTTTATAACAGCCCCAACTTTTCCCAGGATCATGCAGTTCTAAGAAAAGACGCAGCTACTTTAAGATGCTATAGTCCGGTGCTATATTAAAACTCTGAAGCATCCTTAGATGGATGAATGCAAAATGCTACATAGCATTACAGTTTAATATGGCTCCTCAGTTTCTTCAATAGAGATTCTTCTGAAGCAGAAGATGAAGCCACCTAATATTTGAAAACACATATTCAAGCAAATGCACTGAGCACTGCACTGGGCTTTGTGTTCATTTTTTAGCTCTAGAAAAGTAAGAAACATAGGTTTTGCTGGAAAGCACTCTTGGCTACCTCTGCAATATGTTGCTCCAGGAGCCACAAAGTATATGGTCAGGAAAGGCTTAATTTCATTAATGATTGTGCTCACCATTAGCCTTGTCAACATTTAACTTATTTAGGGCCCATGTTTCATTATAACACAGATGCAATTAACCTTCACCATCTTCTGAAAATTTTCTGCTAGCAATAGAAATACTACAAGGAATATCAGTGTGTTTATGAGCAATGAAGGCACGAAAATCAAATCCAAATAGACAGAAATAAGTTCAGCATCATGCTGTGTGCCCCTGAACTACAGGAATGTTGTCAATAAAATAGTTGGAAAATTCATCAGAACACCGGATAACAATCTCACAGTAAAAACATCAAAGAGGCATCTGATTGAAATCACTTTATAGATTCAGTGAAGCTTCAAATAACATATGAGCACCATTCTCCCTTGAAACGAAATTATTGTGGTGGTGTTTCACAGCCTTGGCAAGTTTCAGATGTGTGGACTTCAACTCTGGAGATTTCTGGGAATTGAAATCCCCACATCTGAAACTTGCCAAAGTTGAGAAACATTGCATTAGGGAATACCATTCAGAAGCTCTTTAGGGCAGGGGTGTCAAACTCAATTTCATTGAGGGCCGCATCAGGGTTGTGTTCGACCTCAGGGGCCTGGGGTGGGCGTGGCCAGCTTAACTTCACTGTTGGGGGCACCTGTCGTGGCCTGAGAACTCTGCTGGTGAAAACGGGCTCCCGAGCTCCATTTTTGCCTGCCAGGGCCTCCTGCAACCTTCTGCCAGTGAAAAAAGAGCTTGGGAAGGCCCTCCTGAGCTCCTTTTTCACTGACAAGAGGATTGCAGGAGGCGCTGGCAGCCAAAAACAGAGCTCAGGAGCCTGTTTTCACTGGCAGAAGCACCGCAGGTCAGTCCTTCGCTGTTTCCAGGGCAGTCCCACGGGTCAGATATAAATACCCCACAGGCTGAATCCGGCCCCCAGGCCTTGAGTTTGACACCCTGCTTTAGGGGAACTGCACTAGGCATGATAGGGCACCTGGTTTGCTTGCCAAAGCTTCCATAGAATCAGAGTTGGAAGACACTATTCAGAGCTCTAGCCCAAGTTCTGTTTTTTGCAAAAATCAGAGTTAAAGCATTCTTCATGTGTCCATCAGCCTTCCTTGAACACATCAAGTGAAGAAAAGCCACTGCCAAACTGTCCTTACTTTTAGAAACATTTTCTAACATTCCTCTAAGCTGAATCTGTTATTTCAGCCTTGCATGCCGAAGTAACAGGGGAAAAAAATCTTGGTCTTGGTCATCAGGGAAGACTCTACTGAACCCAACTCACCCAATTCTTCATCCCATCTTCTCAAGGCTAAACATTCCCTTTGATTCCCAACTCCTTTTGTAGGACTTGGATCAAATCCTTTGATCGTCCTCATTGGCTTTCTTTGCACCCTTCCCAGTTTACCCAACTTCACCATTATGTCTGGCAAAAATCTTCTATCTAAGGCCCCAGAGGGCTGTTGTCAACCACAATTAACAGAAAGACTCAATTTAACACAGCTTCAGACAATCAGTCAGGCAGTCTTCAGAAAACCATTGAAGTGGTTAATATACTTCATATACAGTACATGATCCAAAGTCATGCCTAGAGATTATGGCTCTGGTGGCCAGTTTGTTTTCAGACAGAAGGGATTTGAGTAGTCTAGTTGTCCTCTTTTCACTGCTGATTCTTCAACAGCTGCTCAGAACAGACTGAATTCTATTCAGATGTTCAGTTCCGGGCATGTAGAAGGAGATTGGAGTTGGCCAATAGAGTGAGATTCACTTAAGAGAAGACTAGTTGGGAATGTACACCTTTCTTTCATCATACAACGCTCCTGGAAAGAAAAACAGAACAGTATATTTTGACTCATGCTACTGGCTTGTTATTAGATTGGTTAAAAGTAAGCAGTAATCAGAACTTCTTCAAGTGAAAGTAAGAAAAATCCCTACCATATTTCTCTTCTGAAGAGAATCCTGCACATGATGGAGCTTAATTAGAGGGAAGTGATGATTTGATAAGTGACATAAGCGGTATTTAAGGGGAATCGATTTTGCAGCAAGAACCGAGTGGAAATTAATTTAATGAAAGAAAAATTGGTTTGAATGATCTGATGGTGAAATGTAAATTAACTGAAAACATAAATTTGGAGTGATTTGTATGAGAAATTGCTTGCTTCCTGCGATTTATTTCAAAACTTCCATTCCCAATATGAGACATAGTGTATTTTATGCAATTACATGTCATATTTAATATGGTGCAAAATGTTTTTGGTGTGTATAGGGGGGAGGTCTAAGCAGCCCCTCTACTCAGATGGACATCTTAAAGTCCTGCTAATTGGATGTACAGTAAAGCTTCTAAGAATTTAGAAGGTTAAACTGAAGTCTTTCCTGTAATATGTTTACTAACCTGTTCTGGTTAGTTGCCATAGTGATTCAGTAGTCCTACTCCAATACACACCAAAAAGAAGTAAAGGATTGAATGGTGCATTTTGGAGGTGGTCATTTCCCCCCAAAATATTTTTCTACTTGAATCAGCACATCTGCAGCAATGCCAAACTTTAATTGTAGGAATGCCATGGTTTTTGTACTTGCATCAGGATATAAATATGAAAGATGCAGCATTTGTACTGTTGTGTCTTCATATAGGCCAGAGGTGTCAAACTCGATTTCACTGAGGGCCACATCAGGGTTTTATTTGACCTGGGGGGCCGGGGGGAGGCCATGCTTGGGGTGGGCGTGGCCAGGGTGGGCGTGGCCAGCTCAATGTCACTTGTCGAGGCTCTGTTTTAGGCCACAATGGCCTTCTGCAGCCCTCCGAAAATGAAAACAGAGCTTGGAGAGACTGTGTACAGTCTCCCTGGGCTCTGTTTTCCCTGGCAGAGGGCTGCAGGAGGCTGTCGTGGCCAAAAACAAAGCCCAGGCAGGCTGAGCACAGCCCTCCCAAGCTCTATTTTTGCTGACAGAGGCACCACAGGCAGGTCCTTTGCTGTTTCCCGCCGGCCAGATCTAAACACCACAGGCCACATCCGGCCCCCAGGACTTCAGTTGGACACCCCTAATATAGGCATTGCATTTCTTCCCCTTTATCCCCTATGGACAGTAGACACCCTTCAGTTTAATAGATCACCAAAGTAATCAACAGCCAAATTTGATTTGAGGGCATTTTCAATTTATTTGCCGCAAGATGAACAAACTTTATAATGGCTATGTAAGCCAAAGTTGTTTTTGAAAAGTTATTAATATTATAGACAGAATTAATTCTACACAGTGCCATTGAAATTTCCCGATCTTGCTTGGGAATTACAATAGTTACTCTTCTAGCTAAACTGAACTTGCTATTGAGTTGATGGGTTTTGAGGCCCCAAGGCAATTTGATTTGGCTAGCAGCAGTCCAACCCAGATTGTTTATATTTATTTATTAAATTTATATGCCACCCATCTCACTGTCAAGCGACTCCCAAGATCTGTCAAGCTCCTGGTGGGAAGGAAATACTCAAATTCCTTCTGTACTGACCTAGTTCTCATCATCTCTGGGACATCTGTTGCTTCTTTATAAATTAAAGAAAGTTACTTCTTTAACTTTATAAGAAGTTAAAAAATGTATTTGAATAAAATCCAGTGTGCATACTTTATATTGACCTGTGCATGGACCAAAACAATACCAAAGCATATCTGTATTGCAGTGAGTGCAGTGGTCCAAAGATCTAAATGTTTCAAAATATTAAGAGTATTCAAAACCTATGTGAACATGCATATTTCAAAGATTGTGCAGAAATAACATTTTTGTTCATTTTAAAATAAACCCCCTCCCCCAAAGGGATCCTTCTATTTATCTTTTGAATTGGTCTTGAACTCAACCTAATATAACAAGGACAGAACAAATCTCACATGTAAAAAAAATGTATGTGAATAAATTAAACCATTTAACGTGTTCCTTCAGAGGTGCTTGAAAGAAGTACACGCATTTCATTATTTAAGGGTTTTAGAATGGCTTGTTGATACAAAACTCCCAGGAGCCTAGCAGATGGAATGTGGAAAACCTCATTTACTGAGAACAACAGGTCAAAAATTACTTGAGATTGAAACTTAAAATGGCACTTGCACATGAGTTGAAGCCAAATTGCCAGGAAGTAGTGCTTTAAAATCTTGATAACCTCTTTTACTAAAAACAAAAAGACCATCCAATCTAACAAATGTTCCCATTCATAATATATCCCAGCAGTATTTCAAAGACATCATTCAGCAGTAAATGGTTCAGAATCTTAGTTATGATAATTTTATGATAGGCACTAATTGTATACATACTTCCCAGCTACCTAGTCTGCTGTCTCCATATGCAGAGAGGCCTATTCCGAATCAATATTCATTCTGTCCTCTTTTTGTTCTGAGACCCAAAGATGTTCTGAAAGTGCTTCATTCAACACCTTCCAACATACTACTACTTACACTGTAGTTGTAACTTCCTTTCAGAGGCATGAATGGGCTAGTAAAAAGAATCACAAAACAAAACCCTGTAATAGCAGATCTTTGGGCTGGAGAGATTCCATTGTATTGCTCACAATGGGATTCGAACAGAGCAGATAAGATGTCCTTAGAAAATACTGCATGATTTTAAGAAAACCTTTTCAAAACAAAATCTTTTCAGGAGTACTTCAAAGAAGCAGCTCACATAAGTGGGATCCAAGGGTAGTGTCATGCAAAATGAAATACATGGAGGACAGAAGGATGCTTCAAAGTGTAGTTAGAAGAAATGATATCTGACAGGAAACATTTATGCATGCTGTTCTAAAAATTTATTCCATACCAATTAGCATTCAGAGGCATGCTCTCTCAGATCATACAGAACTCATCACCATAGCTTACAACATATTAAATATACAATTAAACCAGTTCAAAACACAACAGCAGAACATACTGTAACAGCTCATACAAAAACAGCCACAGCAATCAAAAATACAACAGGGACACCCAATGAGTTAACCCTGAGCCTTAGAATTAAGCCAGGTCTTAAGGGTTTCTGGAACCCTAAGAGACTAGGTGCCATACACATCTTGGGAGGTGGGGGGGGGGCTTTACCAGAGACAGGTCTACAATATAGCTAAGATATGCTGCTTTGTTTCCACAAGAAGACAACAGTTAATTGAGAGAATTGGAGCGCATCCATTCTGCCCAGACATGCTGGGTGAGCAGAAACAATTAAGAGACAGGTGGTGTCAGCGTTCCGAATAACACATCCAAATAAATCAAAACCCCAAGTCAGGAACGTTCCTCAGAGAACATGTTTATTGGCTACATCGTATCAGCACAGCTAGTGAAAACCAACTCTAAAAGTTTCCCACGGTTAACATATAATTAAAAGAGCAAGGGTTTCCCTCCCCAGGTGTCACACGTCACATTGTCCAATCAAAACAGGTGGCAGGCTTCCTCGATCACTTCTCCTCTTCCTCCAACTGTCACCTGTTGGGATGATCTTGGTTCCCACAGGAGAGCTCTTTATTTTGTCTACGAGATGGTCTAACTATTTCCCCCGCATCCTCCCCCCATATTGTGTGGCAACTATGAAGCAGCACAAGATGGCTTCAGCCAGGTTCGATTCAGAGTTGACAGGTGGTTCTTCAGAAAACCAGGATCTATGCCACAATGGGCTTTACAGGTGATGGCCAGCATCTTGAATTGCATCTAAGACAACTGGAAACCAATGAAGCTTGCATAGCAGCAATGATGCATGGACATAAGAAGTTCCAGTTAATGCTCATCTTTTAAACTCTAGTCCTCAAGAGCAGCCCCATATAGAACACATTACAATAGAGTGATGATCTGAAGGGATGGGGAAAGAGTGAAAATGCCCCCAATCCATGGAGCCCAAACAGCCACAGCTACTCAGGATTGAACTGAAATTTATTTCTCTCCATCCAGGCATGAACAGCCTTTAGGCATTGGCTTAGTACATTAGTGATTTCCTCTGCTCAGCCTGGGATTGAGCTGAATAGTTGGGTACCATCTGCGTACTGATGATACCAACCTCAAACTGACAGATGACCTCACCCAAAAGTTTCATATAAATGCTAAACAGGAGTGGGGAGAGCAACAAGTCCTGAAGCTTCCACAAATGAGGGGCTGAGGATGTGATCTCTCCCCTCCTATCATCAATAACTGGAAATGACCACTGAGGAAGGGGGAAAAAAACCACTGCAACACTGGCCCCACTGCCAGCTCATGCTACCAGTCTAGAAGGATATAATGATTGATGGAATCAAAAGTCACTGAAAAATTAAAGAGTAGAAAGAAGAATGCACCATTCCCATCCTGGTTCCACCAAAGGTCAACAATAAGTATGACTAATGTTGTCTCCACATTATACCCTGATATGAAACCCCATTGTTCAGGTAATCTGTTTCATCTAAGATACTCTGTACTTGCTATCTGACCACCTTCTCTACAACGTTCTCCACGAAGGGAAGACTGGAAACTGGACAGTAATTTTCCATAATGGAGGGCTCTTGAGAAGTGGGCACATCACCTCCTCCTTCAGGGCAAGAGGGACCACCTCCTCCTTCAGGAGTCATAGCAATAACACTTAGACTTATATACTGTTTCACAGTGCTTTACAGTCCTCTAAGGGTTTACAGAGTCAGCCTATTGCCCCCAACAATCTGGGTCCTCATTTTACCGATCTCGGAAGGATGGAAGGTTGAGTCAACCAATAGACTCATACTTATTCAGATATCCTCACAAGACTGTGTTCTGGCCAACTCATTTAGACCTGCTTAATGGAGGGTCCAACTCTAAGCATATCCAGGCAGCTTTATCTGCCAGATAGCATGAATACTCCTTATAATGGCCCACATGCACCTGGGCACCCAAGTCCCTAGCTCCTTAGCCTTGATTTAAGAATACTTCAGAAACCATCCAAACTAACCATTCCCACCACAGGTCTAAATGAACATGTATCTGTATCCTGTACATGTTCCTTCATCTGGTTCCATGTCCTATCCCAAATTATTCCTTAACAAGAACACCACTGCAGTAGAGAATCTGCCGTTCCTCACCATTTCCCCATTGGTGAGTATTAGCTTTTTAAAGTGAGGATAAACTATGGATGATTGTCCCTTCCAGAACTGGAGCCTGATTGTCCTCTCTGTTCCACTTTTGATGTTTCAGTTATTAAGAATAAGATAAATTTCTGTAGCTTGCAACAAAGCCATCCTGTCAATCATGCAAGTGCAATAAAATAAAAGTGTTCAGATAGAGTACTGGGAGTACTCCCCTTAATTCTGTGCAGTAAATTTTGTTCAGTATCTAAGACATTATTAATGTTCAGTGATTTTTAAGTACGAGCTTTTTATGTGTTCAGCCTGTCCTATCTGTCTTAATGCAGCCAACTAGAATATAGCCCATGAAAAGAATAATTCTCCCACTATCTTCAACTGCTAGGCATCATAATAGCTCACAAACCAACAAAATCCCTTCAAAGCCTCTTAAGCAAACTCAATCGTCCAACAACTAAAGAAAACAGAAAAGGAATTGCTCTGCCTTTGAATTTCATCTCCCATCTGTCACAGAGTGCAAAGGCCATGAAGGAGAGAAAGAATGTTATGTAAGATAGAAGAAAGTCCACTTCTGGGAGTTTCTTTGGACAATCTGAGATAACAGGACTTTTTGTGGCTCCTTAAAATCGTGAGACAAGTTCCAGAGTTCACCCCCAAATTATAATCCAACGGTAAGCTTTATATATTTATTTAATCATGTTCGTATAGCTATCCATCTCACAAGAAAGTTACTCTGGGTGACATAAAATACAATAAAACCAATAAATACATATAAAATAGTCAAGTGGTGAATCCTATTACACACACTCCCAATCCTTTAAGTTGATTGGGAAGGATACCATGGTTGATACTGAAAACCACAGAAAGGTCAAAACCAGGCAAAGATGGATACACAATTCCCATCCCATCTCACCAGAGATCAACCAAAAGTGCAACCAAGACTATGTCTGCTGCTAACCCAATCCTGAACCCTGATTCAAATAATTCACTTTATCCAAAGTCTTCTGAAGCTGCTGCACAGCCACCTTCTCAAGCACCCTCCCCCAAAAAGAGAAGTGAGTTATTAGACGGAAGTTGTCCAGTATAGTGGGGGTTAGGCGATTGAGGAGGGAATGAACCAAAGGCTTCTTAAGACGTGAATGAACAACCCCCTCACTCAAAGAAGCATTAACCAATTAATCAGTGGGACAGATTGACACCAGAAGTTGTGGGTGTTCTGACATTGGAAGTTTTTAGGAAGAGATTGAACAAGAGATTGAAGAGATTGTCTGAAAGGGTATAGGTCAGTGATGGCTAACCTTTTCTGGACCAAGTGCCCAAAGTGCGCCCAAACCCCCAAAATGCAATGTGTGCGTGGATCCCGTGCATGTGCCCCACCCTCGTGCATGTGCGCATGCCCCCCACATGCCCCCACCCCGTGCATGCACGCATGGGCCCCCCACACAGGCCCCACCTCTGCACATGCATGGCAGAGACCCGAAGACCAGCTGGCCGGTGGGAGGTGCACACGCATGCGCGGCAGAGCTGAACTGAGGCAATGGCTGGCATGCCACAGAGAGGGCGCTGCATGCCACCTCTGGCACACGTGCCATAGGTTTGCCATCACGGGTATAGTGTCTCCTGCTTGAGCAGGGGTTGGATTAGAAGAGCTTCAAGATTCAACTCTGTTATTTTGTTATCACTAACCACTTTTAGAACCCCCCCTTACACAACACCCTCATAACCAGCTTTAACCAGCTAGAAAGGGTGTGGATCTGAGGAGCAAATGGCCGAGCTTGCAGCCCTCTGCACTTCCTCAGGTCCAACAGGTTCAAACCATTCCCAGAAAACTAGGCAAGACCGCTCCCTTGTCATCTCCCCTGACCTGCAATAAAGCCAGTGTTCAACTGAGAAAGAATCTGAGTGACTTTTCTTTGACAGATGTTGAGACATTTCCTCTGCACAGCCCTGAAAGAAACTTTCTTCCTCCTTGCCAGAGAGAGCTCATGTCACTTGAAGCAGGGTCACAAGACAGCTATCTGCAGATGCAATGATGTAATAATGCTTCTCCAACCCATTGTCATTTAATTTATTATCATTTAATTGTTCATTCAATAGAGGGGGAAAAGTATTAAATCTGCCATCAATAATTACACTATCTGTACTGAAATTTAGTTACCATCAAACTAAATTTCATTTTTTCCCATGGACTCACCCACTCCTTGGTTTCATATCATTTAGTCCATATCATTCTGAATCATCAGTCTGGGAGGGACTTTTGAAGTCATCGTGTGAAGTCCTTTGCAGAACCTAGATTACAACATTCCTGATTGGCAACTGTTCAAATTCTATTTGAAAACACCCAGGAGAGATCCCCATGTCTGTGGTTATTTGGTTCCATGGCTGAATATTGTGACTTAAACCCATTGTTCCAATCCTGTACACTGGTATAATAAATACCAGGTCTTGGTCTTTTCTATGGGACACCACTTTAGTGTCTGCCTCCTGGAATACCGTTCTCCCTGATCTCCAGTGCGACCCCTCCACTCTGCTGGCATTTCAGAAATCCATAAAGACCTAACTATTCTCATCAAGCTGCCTTGGATTAGAGTGCATGGGTCCTCTGCTGGATGTGTGTGGGTATAGTTAGTCAGATCTGCCATCAGTTGCTATTTCTTATTTTTTTCATGGTTATTGTGTTCTGTTGGTTTTATTGTATACCACCCAGAGACAACTTGGAGTTGGGCAGTGCCTAAATTGAATAAATTACATTAAATTTGAACAGATGTCCCCTAGGTCTTTTTTTCTGAAAGCAAAACAAATCGTTTCCTTAATCTCTTCTCATATGATTTACTTTCTTGCTTCCTGTTTCTTGTTCTCTTCTGAAACCACTTCTGGTTTGTGGTATGGATTACAATATTCACAGAAAGGAAAGAATTAAATGATGGATGACGACTCTTGTGATGGAATTTTTTTTAAAAAAAATCAGGAATATAAACACTCCGAAATCCACTCACCCTTGCCACCACAAAAATTCTGTTGTTAAATAATTAATTAAAAATGAACCACAACCATTTTTATTCATTAACAATAGAACAGGGACGTTGCTCTTCAGTGCCTTTGTTAGCAAGCCAAAAATCCTTCAAAAGGTATTGTTTTTAAGGCAAAATGAACATCAATGCTAAACAGAAATGTATGATAAATTGCTGAAATATATGAAAGTTGAATGGCTCTATGTTTAACAAAGTCACAGAAGCATTTTAGTCCTTCAAATGTCAATACAAAAATGCCTCCCTCCCTCCCTCTCCTTCCTTCCTCCCCTTTTCTCCTTCTCTCTCCTTCCTTCCTCCCTCCCTCCCTCCCTCCAGCAGGCAGTTAATTGGCTACTGCAGGGTGGGTGAAGGAGTGAGGGATTGTGCAAGTGATTAGGAAACTGTCATGGAATATTCAAAATTAGGATCTCATGACCAAAACAGCAGCCTGGCAGAGTTGAAGCAGCAGCAACCCAGCAGCAGTAAAACAGTCCCAACTTTCACGAAGCCACTGATTGGTCTCAGATTTTGGACGCATTGTGTAAGTTAGCCCCCTTGAGATACCATGGTTCAAAAATGGTTGCTCTATGATGCACCATTTCACCCAGTTAACAGTTACAGAAACGAGTTTTAGTAGTATGTAGATTGGCAGATTGACTGTTTATTGGCACAGTGATATAATGAATTTTTTTGGTCATATTTCCTTCACTTTTTGCTTAAAGCACTTTTATGTGTTCTTTCCCCCCCCCCCCCCTTCAATAACACATGGTTTCCAACACTATTATCTTTATGTTTCATTTCTTTTCTTTGTTAGGAATAAAAGATTAAAAAGTAAATTAAAAAATGATGGGGGGGGCGGGGAATTCCTGGCCACATCTTCCCTTTGTCATGCTTTCATATTTTCTTCCATCTTACTACTCAAAACCATTGCGCATAAGGTAGAATAGTTAAATAAATAAGCCAAATGTACAGAGATAAGATTTAAACCAATACGATAGCAACATATGCATTTTAAAGACATGGCAACAATTTTAATGTAACGAGCAAGAATTGCAATTAGAAACATGTAAAAATGCTTGTCTTTAGAATTTCACTATTTCAGGCAATAATTATATTACAAAAATGTTTAGAAATATACATGCAAAGGTTTCTGGAAGGAATCAGCAGGCAACACCAGCTGTTCCAAGAATATTGGCATCAGCAGAATGCATATGGACCAAGATTAGAAAGTTTGAATCAGCAAATAAAAATACTAGCTTGTCAGCATTTCTACTGTATTTCATATACTAAAATGCATATTTCATAGCCACTTTGCCAAAGGAATGGAAGTAGCTTTCAGGATTTCAATCTGAAAGCAATTCCCTTAGGCAAAACAGAAAAGGGGGGCTCTCCTTTTCATGGATGAAAGACTTAGCAGTAAACAACCAATTCACAGACCTTCATGAAACACATCCAAAGCACTTCTTATAACTTACTGCCAAGTTGGTTCCTTCCAGATGTGTTGAGGTTACAACTCCAAGAATTTCCCACCAGAGACTCTGCTAGTTGGAAGTCTGGGAGCTCCCACCCCAATATCATTGGAAAGTGTCATGGAGAGCTGATCACTCTATATGCTGTTTTCTACAAGACTCGGTTTTCTGTTTAATTAATTTAATTTAATTAATTCAATTTATATGCCGCCCCTCTCCGAAGACTCAGGGCGGTTCATGTAACAAACTAGAAGAAATTGCTTCCTGATTTAAAGAAAACTATGTTGGAGAAAAACAGGGAAAGTAAGGCCTAAAGGGTCGAATTGGACAACTTGCCATGGCCAACTTGCCACAAGACAAGTCAACAATTCAATTTAATTATTTAATACAATTTTAAAATTATTTTATTTTTTGTCATTCACATTTCATTTTGTCCTTCCTTTGGCATCCTTTCTTTAATAATTCTGTTCCACCATTTTTTTTGTATTAGTGTAACTCTTGTCCTGTGGTGAGTTGCTGTGGTGAGTTGACCATGACGAGTTGGCCCTAACAAGTTGGCCACAGGGAGTTGAGTCAGAGATCATGTAATTCAAACCCAATCAGGTCTGCAATTCAGTACTAAAGCAGGTGCCTCTTTTGGAGAAGGAGGTTACCACTTCCCAAAGAAACCCATGTTTACAACTATATTAGGAAATATTTCCTGGTATTAAACCAAAAAAAAATGACTTCCTTATCATTTAAACCATTGCTTCTTGTCATGCCTTAAAAAAACTCTATTCAATTTTACTTCCTCTTCTACATGACAGCCTTTAGATACTGTCTCACTGCCTGGTTCCTTTTCTGCATGCTAACCAAACCAAATGCCTCCAACAGTTTCCTTTAAGTTTCTCTTTCTAGGGATTTTATAATTTTGATGGTTCTCTAAATCATGCTCCTGTTTTATCAATGTATTTCCAAAATCTAGCTGTCCATACTGGATGCAATATTCTACATATGGGCTGACCAATGCAGAATAGAGAGCAACATTGACTTCAAGAAACACCGTGTTTAATGCTATACTTCTGCTGATGTAGCCTTCTGGCTTCATTTGCTGCTCAGTTGGTTTTGCAGCATTATCTTAATATTTATATCCACTTGTGACCCACCAAAATAGTCAGATGCTTATTACTTATGCTATTGCCCAGCATAGTTCCAGACCATCACATCACAGAAAATGTTTTATGAAATGTTGTATTACGTCATGAAAAGTTATAATGTTTATGTTATAACTTATAATTTTTATGTTGTAAAATGTTTTATAAAATTTGGCAAGTTTCAATTTTGCAGGAGTCATGGGTTCTGGATTTAGGACACATTGTGTTAACTCATTTGAGATACTTTGGTTCAAAAACTGTTGTCCTATGATGCACCATTTCACCAATTAAGGATTTTAAAAAATCAGATTTTAGTAGTATATAATTTATACACCATTCAAAGGAGACAATAAAAAGCTAAGAAGAAAATAAAAAGGACCAGAACATATTTGACCAGCAGCCAGCACCCAGATAACAAGACAATCAAGCAGAAAACAATACTCTAATAAAGAAACTATCAAGAAGAAAATCCCACCCTCCACCAATAGTACAGAGTAAACTACGCTATATAAATGGAATACACTTCACGCTTACTATAACTGATGTTATCTAGTTGGGTAATGAAACATCTGCAAGCAAACAATCAAGCTCAGAGAGCACCAAGGACTCCACAATTCCTAAATCAATATGTGTAAACACTTGTTAAGAAGGATGCCTCACTGAAAATTATGTGATTTATTTTTGAATACATCTCTTGTATTCATTTGAAGTGTTAACACGTGAAGTGTTAATACCACTTTATAATGCCTTGGTAAGGCCACACTTGGAATATTGCTTCAGTTTTGGTCACCACAATGTAAAAAAGATGTTGAGAAAGAGTGCAGAGAAGAGCAAGAAAGATGATTATAGGACTGGAGGCTAAAACATATGAAGAACGGTTGCAGGAACTGGGTATGTCTAGTTTAATGAAAAGAAGGACTGGGGGAGACATGATAGCAGTGTTCCAATATCTCAGGGGTTGCCACAAAGAAGAGGGAATCAAACTATTCTCCAAAGCACCTGAGGGTAGAACAAGAAGCAATGGGTGGAAACTAATCAAGGAGAGAAGCAATTTAGAACTAAGGAGAAAATTCCTGACAGTTAGAACAATTAATAAGTGGAACAACTTGCCTGCAGAAGTTGTGAATGCTCCAACACTGGAAATTTTTAAGAAGAGGTTGGATAACCATTTGTCTGAAGTGATGTAGGGTTTCCTGCCTGGGCAGAGGATTGGACTAGAAGACCTCCAAGATCCCTTCCAACTCTTTTATTCTATTCCTTAAATTTCCAAATGGTCCATAATGGACCATTTATCATTCATTTATAATTTATATAAATTTATAGTTATTTAATTAATAATTCATTCCTTAAATTTATACAACTTTCCAAATGTTCCAACTTTCCAGATGGTCCATAAGAATTCCTGTTAATAAAAAAATTGTGTAGTTGTGAATGTAAGATTAAGAATAGGGTTCACATATTAAACTAAGCCATTACTGACTTAATCATGATTTAATGAATAAACTACACATTGGTTGGGTTGCACAACAGGTAGGTCATGAACCATGATTTATACACTGTATCAAACAAACTCCGTCATGGCTTAGCACACTGCATGCACCTGGTCAGCACATGAAGAAAAATCACATTGGTACAATTGTTAAATAATAATTTATCATGATATAAATTACACAATAACTTTACACATAATATATTTCAGAATAACATAATATGGGGAAGGAAAAGACAGATTTAAGTTACACCAGTCCTACATAAGTGCAGCCTACTCTATATGTGGAAGCAGGATTTTATCTAGATTCAACGATGCACTAACTCTGAAATCAGGCTACAGTACTTGCAAATCTTAGTCTTGCTGGGATTAAACCTGAACCTTTTTCTCCTCACCTAAATCCTAAAAATCTTTGTGCAATTCTGATGCATCTCCTGTTCAGACAAGAATGGAGCTACAGCATTCTAAAGAAACCTCAGCCCATGTCAAAGGGAACCTCTTTCAATGGCTTCATTGGGTTAAGTCCTATGGCAACCTGCACCTGGACTTCTTCCTACTCCTGCCCATGTGATGGAAAACCATATAGGGGAACAACCACTGCAAAGCAGTGTCCTGCACTGCCATCACCACCATCACTGCACCATGGTGATTTAGAAGGATACTATGACCAATGGTGTCAAAACAGAGATGTCTGACAAGGCTGCATTCTTCAATCCCAGATCTGCCACACAATGCTACAGGCCATCTGTGTGTACAATCAATGCAACTTCTTTTGCATACCCCTGCCTAAGGGCCAAATGAATTGAAGCCCCAAACACATTTGTTCAACCCAACCGTACTTGGCCTTCAGCAATTGTCTCAAACTTTTAAAAAATGAATGCAGAACATTTTATTTAGTTAATTTAGATAGCTAACCTGTCAATGTACCACATATGGAAGCATACTACCCTGTTTCCCCCCCCAAATAAGACATCCCCTGAGAGAATAAGCCCAATCAGGCTTTTGAACGCATGGCAATAAGGCCAAGCGCTTATCTCAGGGTTCAAAAAAAAAAAAATACAAGACAGGGTCTTATTTTTGGGGAAACACGGTATTAAAACAACTTTAAAACTATTTTAAAAATATCAAGATATAGTGAGGCAAAAAGCAAATTATGCGATTAAGCAATTCACCAATGAAAGGTAAACAATCTTGGTGGCTTCAGAAGATCACTGAAATCAGACCTTCAAAACCTTACAGGTAGGATTGGGGCCATCTGGATCAGTGGTGGGTTGCTCCCAGTTTGGACTGGTTCACAAGAACCAGTAGTAAAATTGGCGGGAGGCCCTGCCAGCGCCCTGGATGTCGTCATTGGCAATCTGCGCATGTACAGAAGAAGGTGCGTGCGCAAGCGAAGCGAGAGCGCCCCCATGATCCCTTTGTGAACCTGTAATAAAGGTAAGTAGAATCCATCCCTGATCTGGATCTCAGGCTTACTTTTCCATAGGGTGGGCACAGGGACAAAGATTTAGACGTAACATCCCTTCATTTTTTCCCATTGGTCTTCCATCAGAAAACTTCAAGGAATGCTACCTTTACAGCCTATAATGTCAGTTACAGTTTTTTAAAAAGTACAAAAAGTGTTTTTCAGCATTTTGGTTTCTTGCCGTTGCGTAGAATTTGTTTCTGGGACTGCATGTTAGTTACCTAGGCAACCACAGATAAGTAAGAACTGAAGAGGCTGTGCTGTCTAAAGAAGTCAATGCCATTGACAGGCACAGGAGATGACACAACTAGAAAAACTGACAGAATATTTTCCTTTATATATTTTTCCCCCGATACAAGACTGAATCTTACCCATAGCCAATAGAAGTTTTTTTTACTTCTGCTCCTATGATGTATACCATATTTTTCGGTGTATAGAAGACACCGGAGTATAAAATGCACCTTAGTTTTTGGGGAGGAAAATAAGAAAAAAGCTGATTGACAGGTGGATCAGCCTCCCCGAATACCCCCAATCAGCTGTTCCCAGAGGTGAATTTTAGCAACAGGTTTCTTGGTTGTGAGCTCTGTGCCTTGCTTTTTTTTTTTTGTTTGTTTTCTGCCTCTGAAACTTCTGAAACTCCATTTCAGAAAGAACTTTTTTTCCTGCCTCTGAAAGCTTCGGAAACAGAGCTTCAGGAAAAAAAGCCTCTGAAGCTCTGCTTGGGAGCTTCTTTTCTGAAGCTTCTTTTCTGATGCTTTTTTCAGCCCCCCTGAAACTTCCGTTTGAGAAGCTGGGCGGAGCTACATTCGGAGTATAAGACGTACCCAGATTTTCACCCTCTTTTTGGGTGGAAAAAGGTGCGTCTTATACTCCGAAAAATATGGTATTTAACATGTACAAACTCTGATTATGTCAGCATAGAAGGCAAATGAAAAAGTAGTAGTTGTGATAAACCAGAATTAATATACACCTAATGTACAGTAACTTCACACTCAATTGATATTTACCTGATGCCAATGTCCAATTCTGTGTTACATCTGCAACTCAGGATGGGAGGTTTTTGTTTTCATTGTTTGTATGTTGGATTTTTATTTTTGTTAATCTTAGATGAATAAATAAAACTACATCTTTTCTGTATATTTAGCTTTAAGTATACCTTGAGGGAGCAATTATAAAAGGAACCTTACAAAGGGAGAGAAAAACAAAAACAAGGCTGAACAGTGGCAAAGTTAAATCTACGCATATGGTCCCCTTTTATAGCATTTGCAACACAATTTTCCCCCTGATAGTCAAAGCTGCAGAGACAAATTTTGCCATCTTATAGGTGGGTGTCTGGGCTTAAACCTAATAAAAGGAGTACGTAAAAGGTAAAATGTGTTTGGTCTGTCTACACATTTGCCAAGAAGAGGGACTATGAATAAATATCAGGAGTCCCCATAAAAGGGGTAGCACAATAGCACACGTACCACTGACTTAGCCAATCCAGAAAGGCATGGATAGGCTAAAGAATGACTCAGTGTTGAAGTGATGTAGACTGAATACAAAAATGAGTCTTCAGTTAAGAATATTCTTAAGTAACCAATATGAAAGAAATTCACTGAGATGGTTTAGCTATGTAGAGAGAACAAATGATGATCCAATTGCAAAACAGAAATAAGAAGAGTGTGTAACTAGATTGATGGGAAGGGGAAGAGTTGATGAGAACCTGAAAAAAAAACATAGAAGAAATTTAAACAACAAGACTCTGGAAAGAGTGCAGAGAAGAGCAAGATGATTAGGGAATAAAACATACAATGGACAGTTGCAGAAACTGGGTATATCTAGACTAGTGAAAAGAAGAACTAGGGGTGGCATGATAGCAATCTTCCAATATCTAAGGGGCTGCCACAAAGAAGAGGGCGTCAACCTATTCTCCAAAGCACCTGAGGGCAGGACAAGAAGCAATGGATTGGAAGCTAATCAAGGAGAGAAGCAACCTAGAACTAAGAAGAACTTTCCTGACAGTGAAAACAATTAACCAGTGGAACAGCTTGCTTTCAGAAGTTGTGGGTGCTCCATCAGTAGTAATGAAAATTAAAATTTTGTGTAAAAGGTAGGAGTAAATAATATGAAATAAGGAAAATGGAATGCAATAATTAGGAATGTTTATATGTATTGAAATGTATGATACTCAAACATTGCACCATTCACACAATATGTATAATTTTTAAAAAAAACAATAAAAACTTGATTTTAAAAAAATGGCAAGCTGATCTCGTGGACTTAACAGGATTTGCCATTGAAAACAACAGCACAAAATTTATTTTAACAGTAATCAATGTAGTATCCAAATATGCCTGGGCTGTGTTTACCGGATAAGTCGGGACAGGTGGTTGCCGAGGCCTTCCAGAGCATCTTCCAATCAGGAAGGGCCTCCAGAAAGTTACAGACAGACGCTGGAAAAGAATTCTTAAATAAACCTCTGAAGAAGATTTTGGTATGTTATGGCATACATCATTTTGTCACACATAATGAAACTAAAGTAGCAGAAAAATAAACTCTGGAGATATTTTACAGCCAAAAACATGCATCATTATGTGGATGTTTTACCTGCCCTCATTCAGAGCTACAATAGTGCTTACCATTGCAGGATCCTGACAGCACCCAATATGGTAAAGCGATCTAATGAAAAAGTGTGGTTACGGCTATATGGGAAAAAATTTAAAATGATCAGAAATTTAAAAACCGTTAAGGTGGGGGATCACGTTAGGATATCCAGACTAAAGGGAAAGTTTGAAAAGGGTTATCAGTAAACTTTTACAGATGAAATATTTATAATTAAAGAGCGGGTTAGGAAGGGGGAAAGGGAAATATATAGATTAATGGATTATGCAGAGGATCCCAACAGGGGTCTTTTTACCCAGAAGAGTTGCAAAAGATTTCTAGCGACCAAGCTTCCAGGGTCATGGGAAGTAGGACTGGTCGAGATACAGTACCCACACACATGGAATACAATCAATTCAAGGGAATATTTTGAAATCGCTGAGAGAAAAAAATGGCATTTTTCTTTAAAAGCTGGACACTACACAACCATCCAGCATGTGATAGAAAATATGAACGAAGTTATGGCAGAGGACGAAGAACCTCCAGAAGTATTCATGAAGTATGATGCAATATGATGAAAAATCAGACTGAAAACCGAGGGGTCCTACAGTATCCTAGTCCCTGAAGGACTTGGGAATATATTAGGCATACAACCACTTGTTCGTACCAATAAAATCAACTGTGTCACGGACATTACTGGTGGATTCAACTGTATATTTATACAGATATTATAAGTCCACAGACAGGGCCGGATTTAGATGAAAAGAGGCCCTAGGCTATTCCACTTATGAGGCCCTTTCACCTCCCATTTTTAAGTTTGTAAATTACATGAGAGATAATACAAGGCCCCTCTTGATCTTGAGGCCCTAGGCTGAAGCTAGTTAGCCTAAAGGAAAATCCGGCCCTGTCCGCAGATGATGGGCAATTTCTATGTGCCTTTACTACGGTGTTTACCTGTGCAGGGTAATGACAATGAAATAATGACAATCTTTGAACAACTGCATTATGTACCCGTCAACAAACATTATATTGATACGGTTACTGTAGAAATCAAGACGGGTCGGAATGAAAACATAGCTTTTAACCGCGGTAAGGTAGTTGTTAAACTTCATTTCAGGCCTCAGAAAAGTGAAGGATGGTTGTGATAAAGACATGTGGGAGTCCTCAAGACTATGTTCCCTATTACAGGGCTCAGGCAGGAAATGGTCTAGCAGGGTTCTGAGTAGCACCTGAGGAGCAACCTCAGCCGAAGAGGTTGTAGAAAAATGGTTTTAAAAGTTTTTTTTTAAAAAAAAGTTAGCCACACCCACTCAGTCATATTACCCCACCACCACCACCAAGCTATGCCCACAGAACTGGTAGTAACAAAATTTACATTTCACCGCTGGCATAGACATAGCTCAGTATGTGTGTTCCCTGTTTCTTGACAGCATTCAAAATCATACACAATGTATCTGTAGCTGATATTTGGCTTAAAAATCCATTTCAGAAAACATAAATGACCTGTCAGGCTATCGACTTTGGTATCACACTGTCCGCACTTCAATTTCTTATATTCAACATGCAGTGCAGACACATAGATACCACACCTGGAACAAAATACATTATCCTTACAAACAATTTTTCCTTCCACAGACAATCGTTCGTGTCTTTCAAGACAGGCCCTAGAGTGGCAATGCATCTTGCATTTAGGGCATCTTGCTCTCCTCCCTACCACATTCTGACCCCAAACAGACTCGACAAAAATATTGACAATCGTATCTAAATTTGTGGTGATATGCTGTTGTGGCACAGCTTGCAGAAGTAACGTACCGCCATGGAACCTTTGGTGTTTTTTACCTCGTAATGATGACTGTCATGTAACAACGTAAACAACACTTTTTCTTGCAGGGTCCCTCCAGTTACAAAAAACCTCCAACCCCCTTCATGATAAAACATGATCTTTATCATTATACTAAAGTAGTCCTCAAATATGTGTATCTGTGAGAAATCAATTGTGAGGGATGTAGATATCCCGAGTGTGTTATGGAGGTCCGTGGCTCTGGTAATAATTTTTTGTTTAGTAGACAACCCATTGTCTAACAATAACAGCAGGCTGCCTGCAAAACACAGAAATAGACCCTCCATATTGAAATCAACCAGGTGTTGCCTTTTCTTCTCCAAAATCTTACTGAATAGAATTGTTCCTAACTTCCTAAGCCCTCCCCACTCATAGTTTTTAACAATAGTGACTGTTAATTCCAAATAGTTCCTCCATAAGATCTCCACATTGCTTTGAAATAAACTCTCTACATAACTAAGGAACTGGTCAGCATTTAATGCCTCTAAGGGTCTCCTAACACTAAAGAGCAGTCTGCCTAATTCCTCAGCATCCAGCTGCAATTGTACAAAATCATTTGGTCTTATCTCTCTGGAAATATGGTTCAAAAGATTCTGTATCTCATTATGAATAACATCTATAGCATGCGTTAATGACTGAACATGTTCCATATTTACAAAACTGTAACATTCATAGTACTCTAATGCTCTGTAATGCTGTAGGGCCCTCTGCCATGATTGAACTCTCTCCAGGTACACAGCCAGTGCTTCAGGTGTACTTAACGGTTTGGAATCTTCCAAGGAGTCCCATTCCTCTGCTGTTTGCGTTTCTGACATATCTCACTCTTCCTGGTAATGTCACTGTATGTGGGTGTAGGCTGCTGATCCTCAGCCCTTTTGACTTTTTACATACAAGTTCTAAATAAAGACATACTGAAGTTCTGTCACTGTTTAATGAATACAAACCTCCATATTTAGACATTATTGGACGTTTTAATTAACCTTGTATGTCGTGGCATGTAGACAGCTGGGGCTCAACTTCCTGTCCTTGTACATCACATGCACTGCATGATGGGACCTGCTGCGATTCATTACTCTGTCAAACGCTTTGTGATCCTGTAGGACTTGGTACTTCTGCAGAGACCTGGCAAATATGAGTGGCTGAAAGGTGGGCTGAATTGTCTACTCACCAAACTGCCTGACTAACATGCTGTTCAGCTACTGAACACGAGCCTAACACAAGGAAAAGTTCTGTGTTCAGAAATATGCCAGCTGACAGGTCACAGGCCCAGAGGGGGCATATGACGATAAGGTGGGCAGGATCTGGTGTACTGCATTGGAAGAATTGCCTCCCACATCTCCAGGATTGTGATGGTCACCTTCCACTGGGTTGCCAGGAAAGGGGACCTGATTTTCTTGAGATTGTTACAAGATGGCAGAGACATGAAAATGGTTACTTCAACACATAACTCTAAATGGTATGAACCACAGATATCACTCCCAGTGTTGGTACCAACGGTGCATCTGTATAATATTGGCATAACAACTCATATCTCTATCTTAAACTGCCTTTGATTAAGTCCAGTCCTTCTGCATGCAGTGGTGCTCAGCAGCAAAAGTGTATGTGATGGTCAACCAAGTTATTTTCAGGTGTGGCTGCACTGCTCTTTCAAAAATAGGGTGGACCTATTTTCAGAAATACCCCCATCGGGACATTGCCTGTGGAGTAGGCAGAATGGTGGAGGAATGGGTCAAATGGCACTGCCCACAAGCAGAGTAATAAAAACGGAAGAGGTACAAATTCATGAAGTGGAAACTGGAATGCACAAAATTGATGAATGCTAGAAGCACCTGGCTCTCTTTTTGGATTTTAGTGCAGCAACCTTAGTTTTTTAATCACAAGTCTAGCTCTGTTTCAAAGGAATGCTAAATCCTTATTTAAGAGCAGGTTCTACTGCTCTTTCCAAAGGCTGCATCTGTTGTGGCCCGTCAGCAGCCTGTGCGGATTGTAGCTGATTCTGACAGCGAGGAGGCTGGTGTGGTGTTGCGACAGCAGCCTGTGCAGCTGGCATCCGAGTCAGACAATTAGGAGGCTGGAGAAGATGTGGTGCCAGAGGCAGAGATTCAGCCAGGGCCTTCAGAACCTCCAGAAGTTCCTTTAAGTGAAGAGGAGGAGCCTCTTCTCAATGCACGGGCACACAAAGCGGCCAAAAGGCAGGAGTGGCTCCTCAGGAGGAAGTCTCCTCAAGAGTAAGGCTTGAAGCTAATTGGCCACTCCCTTAGCCTATTTAAGGAAAAATACCAACTGAAGCAATTTGTAGGGAACAACTTTAGTTCACTCTACTTCTGGATTCTCTGCAAATTGCTTCTGGGCTTTCTGCCAACCTTAGTAAGATTGTGATTACTTTATCTTTGGCTTCTTGTAGGCTGTTATGAAAGTTTATTAACAGCCTTTGTTTTGAAAAAGACTGAGTTATTTTAGTAAATTAAATGTTGTACAAATTTTGTGTGTGCTGTGTTCTTTGGGATCTATAGCTGGGGCAGAACAGCATCCCATGAGTGTCCACAAGTAAGATCAATGACATCAAAACAGTGGCCATGACCAAGGCATTTGAAGCACCACCCCTTTTTGCAGATATGTAGCACATGTAAAAAGATGAGTCTTTGAAAACAAATTTAAGATGTAAGAAGTACGGTTTCCCCTTCTATGAATTGCACTTCATACATGATCTAAGAACAATTATTTGAATACCTGTTCAGTTGATGTTATTTTTCTTCTCCATTAAGTGCAAGATGTTGAAGCTCAGCAGTGACATCACAATAAGGCATCAAAGTAAAAGTCTTCACTAGAATATTGTGATGTATTTCCTGTATCTCATCTTACATGCTAGTTTTAAATTGATTTTTCTTCTGATCTTTATCCTGAATTATCTACTTAATAATCTCCATGAAGATACTATAAAGCAGTGCCTGAAGATACTGAATCAGGCTGAGAAAAGAGAGAATTTAATTCAGAGCAACAACAAAAATGAGATGCGTTCCCATATTATACGACAGTTGACCAGGCTGGCAAAAATATATGCTTATGGTGGTCACAAACTTTTAATAGTCAACACAATTAGCTCTGGACTCTTATTAGGAGCTGCAGATATAATACAGCAGTCTTTGGAGCGAAGGAAAAAGGAAAAACCATGGGATATTGACCGTACATTTCACATGTTAGTCACTGGATGTAGCTCTGGACCACTCCTGCATTACTGGTATTTATGGATAGACAAACTAAACCCAAGAAAAGGAGTTCAGAAATTTAAAGTTGTCATCACAAAGGTAGCAATCGACCAGACCTTTGCTCCATTTTTCGGAGGTTGGTATTTCATAATTATGGCACTGCTTCAAGGCCATAGTTTGGCAGACGGCATTGATGAATTTAGAGATAAATTCTGGGACTATTATTTGGCAGAACTCGCTATTTGGCCAGCAGCTCAAATGTTTAATTTTCTGTATCTCCCCTCAAAATACCGAGTGTTGTTTGTGAACGTAATGACACTGGGATGGAATGTCTACCTTTCATATCTGAAACATCGAAGTTGAGGACTGGAAAGACTTGGCAGCAAAAGAGTCAAAGAGGAAACGCTTTCTTAAAGATGACTGCACTAGCTAAAAATATACTATATTCAGATTTGAAACCGTCTCAGTGAAATTGTATTATTTTGTTCCCCGTAGCCTTGTAAAAGGTTAAACTATAGAAATGTTTTATGCTAGTTGTTCTGAATAAACTTTTTTTTTAATGAATGCTCAGGTATTACTGCATTCGATTTATTTAAAGTACACGCACATCCTTTTTCAATAATAAGTTGTCTCTAAAAATCCTTAAAAGTGATACATTTTAATACAGATCTGATGCAAACAAATTTGGTCTATTTGCAGATTGGTCTCCACTTGACTTGGAAACATTTCATCTGAATATATTAAGTGTTTTCCAGTTTTTCGTTTGCTCAGAGTTCTATGCTAGCTCTGAAATTTTCCTATCGTTAGGCTATTTGAAACAAAAATAAAATAAAAGCGGGGATATCAAAAGACAATTATACGATTATTTAATTCATTATTCTGATTTTACATAGTTCTGCCTTAGATCATCTCAGTCTATGCTTGCTTGTTTTATCATTTGTTCTATGGCCTCATGGCAGTTTGCATTGTTCTCTGCTTCTGTTCAATGATAATTACCCATGAGATATTATTGCTTGATTATTCTGACAATCTGAAGTTTTAGTTACATTTGGTAAGCTAAGGAATGGCATGCGTAGATTGGCAAAATGCAAATGTTGTACGTATTTTAAATACAATACTGCAATACACCACAAAAAGTCAACTGAGAAGGTGGAGGCAAGGAAAAAGTTGAATATATGCAATCAACACGTAAAAGCAACTTTTAATGGACCACCAACTTCCACTGGGTTGCCAGGAAGGGGACCTGATTTTCTTGAGATTGTTACAAGATGGCAAAGACATGAAAACGGTTACTTCAACAGGTAACTCTAAATGGTATGAACCACAGATATCAGTCTCAGTATTTGTACCAATGGTGCATCTGTATAATGTTGACATAGCAACTCACATGGCTTGGTTAAGGCCAGTCATTCTGCATGCAGTGGTGCTCAGCAGCAAAAGTATAGTTTCCCAGCACATTGCAACAACTAACTGCTGGGACTATATGGTTTATTGATCTTAGCTTGTCTTGATATTAAGTAGCTGACCTACATAATTTCAGTCCAATCAGTAAAAAGTCCAAAAATACCTGCAACAGATTTAACAGCTATTCAAATATTGGTTACAGAAAAAATGGTAGCAAAAATCTGGAAACATTAATTAAACATCTTTTAAAAATTCACTATCAAATGATTAAGACATAATCTCTTATGCTATGGTTATATAGACACTTCTATGCAAACTTGTTTATTCATTGTAAATTTTTTAAAAAGTTAAGTCTTTATTAGTTTTTATTTAAAACAGCAATCCCATATATGCTGGTTTCAATTAGTTTAATGTGGTATTGTCATAGTAAATGGTAAGATATACCTGCTTCTAGCATTGTGTCATCATTTTCATATTTTAGCTTATTGCTTATTATGCACCTTTACCCTCTGAATAAATGGATTTTCCTTACTTTGTATTTTATAATAAATCAAGTAAATAAAGCAATGAAGTAGTGACTTTGATCATGTATTGCCCTAAGTTATCACATGGCTTATTTCCAGTTTAGTCAGTATGCTGTCTGGATCAAGCCAATGTGATCTGTGGAGCATGGTTTACAACTTAGAACACTGTCCAAACTCAATTAAGATTGATTTATTCAATAAACTCTCATTAAATCATAATTACCAAAGCATGATGCATGAACCTGGTTGAGGACTTGTTTGGGCAGGAATCTAAATGTATCCTAAATCTCCCTGATCCAAATTCAACACTCTATGGAGTAGATTAAAAACTCTTCTGCAAAGAGAAGTCTTGTCATTCCTTCTGCTACTCAGCAAGGTTCTTGCTATGCCCCTGCTGGATTTCTCTTCTCAGCAGGAAGAGATGGATTCAGAGCTGCCTAAAGTTGTTGGGAGTCAGACAACATACACAATTTAATAAATAAATAGGGGCATCTAGGGATAATAATCCTGGAAGAGGTGGGGGAGTTCAACAGTAGAAGCCAATTGGTCCACTCTGGCTAAGGCAGCTCCAGTAACTTCCAGGTCTCCCTATCTGCACTCATTGGTAGCATCTCAAATCTTTTAAGTTCAAGCAAAGGTCTGCTTGAAAGATACAACAGCAAAGAGCTGAGTTCTACCAGACAGACTGTCTGCCCAAAAGCAAGCCAGCAGAAGTCCAGGTAATAACAGACCTTGGCTATGCAGTTGAGAAGCCCATCTTATTTATTTAGATTTTTATTCCACATTTGTTGTTTTTTATAAATAACTCATGGTGAAGAATATACCTAATGTTCTTCCTCTTCCAATTTTCCCCATAAGGTGGGTTGGACTAAGGGAGTGACAGGACCAAGACCATCCAGCTGGCTTTGTTTCTAGGCAGGAGTAGATCTTACAGTCTCCTGGTTTCTAGCCTGGCTCCTTAACCAGTGGTGAAATCCTCTGCAGTTTGCCACCGGTTCGCTACCCGCGCATGTGTGGTGCGTGCCAAATGTGTGCTGCCTGCACGCATGCGCAGTGCGTACCAAATGTGCAATGTGCACCAAACGCATGCTGTGTGCGCATGTGCAGTGTGCATCAAGCACATTGCGCATGCATGCAGTGTGCACCAAATGCATGCTGTGTGCACATGCACTTTACATGGAAAAAGGAGGCTTAAGAAGGTAAGTAGAACAGTGAGGGTGAGGGGAACAGCTGTGCCGCGCAATTTAGGTTCGCTAGAAAGCAGGATTTCCTGCTTTCTAGCTAATGTTAGTTGCGCAGCACAGCCAATTGTCGGAAAGACTAGTACGAACCAGTAGCAATTTTTTATTACCAGTTCATCCGAACCGGTAACTTTTATTACTAGCGGTTCACCCAGTAGTGCAAACCGGTAGCATTTCACCCCTGGCCTTAATCACTACAGCAAACTGGCTCTCATTTTGGAGAATCTTTCTCCCTGCACGTTCAGCTCTAAAGCCTTATACATAGATCTAAAGAATCAGTAAAATCCCTTGGGAAGCATGAATGGTAATAAAGCAGGTTGTATAAATTCATAGGTGACCACTCAAATACTTTCAGTTATAGGAAATTAATTCTCTCTTTTCCATTATGATCTACATGAGTGGGTAAACATTTCATACCTGCAAACATAAAAAACAAATATTTTCAGCTGCCCTATTTCATTTCCCCAAAGGACCCACGCCCAAGAATGAATAGGATGGGGCTCATCCACAAATTCTGAGGCTTGAGGGGGGAAAATGACACTTGGTGAAAGAGGCCAAGCTAGGCTGAAACTCAGATCTGAATTCTCCCTTGAAGCAGCATTTGGGAGGAGACACGAGTCCTAAGGACAAGAAAACAATAAAATTGCAATTGTAAAAGAGTCTGACCGTCTCAAAGCAGAATAAGATGGCAATGGCTGAGAAAGCGTGGTGTGAAATGAACCCCGTATGATGGCCGGTCCATCTTATTATGTATGTCCATCTGTATGATGGCCTGTCCATCTTTTGAACATTCCAGGGAATGTGAATGGCTCCATGCTGAGTTCATCAGCAATCCATCTAAAAAACTGGGATGGATTGGAAATGACCAAAAATGGGGTGGCGCCATTCAGAACTGGATGGGCATGAATGATCCAGTGATTTTGAGGATGCCGGGGGGGGGGGAGATATAAGTTTCAATTGGGTAAGAAGGCAGTCCAAAGTAGATCTTAAGGGATAGCTCCAATATTTCCATTTTTGAAATTGAGTCTCATCTGAGAAGAGAGGCCAGAAAAGGTCAGACAGCGTGAAGAATCCATCAAGAGTAGAACCAGTAATATTGGAGCTGAAAAAGGCTATTTGTGGGGAGGAAGTTGAGGCTGCAAAAACCAGAATGAAGAAGGAAACTTGACCCCTCTTTTCATTTGCTTTTTGTCTTGGAATAGATGATGGGGGAGGACGGGAGTCAAAAAGCTTTGATTCTTTAATGGTCAATTTTCTCAGTGCTGATAATGGCAAAGACCTCAAAATATACTACAGGGAATAGAAAACCCAACCAATTTCTTCTAAGCAATTTCTGGCTGATGGTAGATGGCTTGGACAAGTTAGCAACAGATTAGGAGTCTGTTATCCTTAAATTTTACTCTCAGAGTAAATTTTGCAGATCACAAGCTGGTTTAGTAAATGCCTGGCAATACTTACACACATCATCATGGCACTCACCAAAGCATGGCTTATGCCCATCCAAGCAGAAGCTTGCTCCCGCAACGCTGGCATTCGCGAAAGGTTATAAGGCCTATCGATCAGGATCCTGTGATGAGAAGAGAAAGAATCTGGCCAAATTACTCTGGAATAAACAACTCTAGTAAAACAGAAGTAGAAACGGGATGAGAGCTATAGCACCAGCTGCCAATGCCACCATGGCAGCTGAAAACAAGCTGAAGAGGTTCGGCAGAATCCAGCCCTAGTTGCATGATATTGGAAGGAAAGGGGGAGCCAGACTCCCCAGAAATAATTCTGGGCTATTTAGAAGGATCTGCACAGGAACATATGGCATAAATGTGAATCAGAGACCATGATAAAGAACAAACAAGCCATATTGTAGCAGTCTGGCACTTTTTTTCCTCAGTAATGCTGAAAGCAAGCCATCAGACCAATTTGGCATAGTGGTTAATGTGCTGGTCTGGAAATCAGAAGAGATGAGTTCTAGTCTTAGGCATCATAGCTAGCTGGGTTACACTGGTCCACTCTCTCAGCCCAACCTACCTCTCAGGATTGTTGTTGCGGGGAAAATAGGAGTACAGGTAATCCCCTGGTTACAAGCGGTCAATAGTGAACGTTCGAAGTTACGCGATCAACGTCTCCTAGCAATTCAAAACAAGGCTTGAAGCTATGAATCTTGCAGCACCGTGGTAGTTGTTCACCCTTACAAACAACCACAGAGGTTCTGCAACATTTGTTGCCAGCCAAAATCCGCTCCTCAGAAGCCCCATTCAGGCATCCAGAGGCATTGCCTGGCACCTTGCCAGCTGAAATGGAGCTTCTGAAGGGCAGATCCGCCCCTCAGAAGCCGTTCCGCTGTCCAGAGGCCTCCCCTGGCTTGTTGCAGGCTGAAATGGAGCCTCTGGGGGCCCAGATCTGAGCCGCTGGAGGCCAGATCCAGTCCTCCGAGGCTCCATTTCAGCCTGCAGAGGCCCGAACAGTACTGCAGAGGGGCGCATGAGGCTGGAGAGGAGACTGCTTTCTAGATCTTCACAAGGAAAATGACCTGGCATGGCAGGTTGGGGGGGAGAGCAATTTGGGCCAGCTTGAGTTATTTCAATGGGTAGGTGGGGGAGCTTGGGTGGTCTTAAGTTGGTGGACTGTTCCATTGGTAGGTCTTTCATGGCCTTCTCCACCCTGAAATACCTCATGTGCACTTAACGAGCCTCACATTTGATTAGCAAATGCGTGGGCGAAAAGAGGAGTGATCCCGTTCAAGGTCCAAGATTCATTCCCACGAATCCTCGAGTTACGAATGGAATGGGCAGACTCCATTACATTCATAACTTGAGGATTAGCTGTATTAGGTATGTTTGCCACCTTGAATTTTTCATTTAAAAAATGAAGGCCTGATACTAAATAAATAAACACCTTTGGATGGATATTGCAATAAAAGTATTAAGAAAGTTTGTCCATTTTTAAAAATGTAAAATGTAATAAAGCATGTTAAAAGTCTTATTTTAAGCCAGGATTTCTATCTATCCCTTCCAACATGAAAGCTGGTAGAGAGCACTGCGAACTTTCTTTTTTAAAGTCAACTGTGTGAAGCTTCAAAACTGTGATGAATTTTTAATAGTTGACACTACATCTCCAGCAGAAGTGCCTAATTCCAAATCCCACACCTCTGTAAGTCAGGCTTA
Organism: Ptyas mucosa; assembly: GCA_012654045.1. NCBI lineage: Eukaryota > Metazoa > Chordata > Lepidosauria > Squamata > Colubridae > Ptyas > Ptyas mucosa. The sequence goes on along the minus strand of WNWU01000017.1, from coordinate 982,033 downwards.
TGTGTTATGAATTCACAATCAGCTTCCCCCTCATATGTTGATAACATACTTGAAAGCACAATATCTATAGAGGTCTCATTCTATAAACTTTCTGTTTTCCTGTGTTCAATTTTGATTAACTTTGTGAAAGAACTACAGTGCCCTCTGGTGGTATAAATATGCATGTGGGAATTGTTTAGAATTTTGCTAATGGAAAAAAACTCACAAGTAGGTAACATACCACAATTTATTTTTGATTATTTTAAAATAAAAGCCAGTAGTTACGCTCTGAATAAATGTAGTTATTTAACAAATTACTAACCAATAAATACATATAAAATACCAATAAATACATACCAAGCAGTCTACATCAGGGGTCTCCAACCTTGGCAATTTTAAGACTTGTGGACTTCAACTCCTTAGACACCTGTGACAACTGGGAACTAGACACCTGTGACCTGCTCCAATTTACAAGGACAGTTTCCCACCTAAGCCTTCCAAGAGTTTAGCAAGGAAGCGACGTCCAACATTTTGAAAAGAAATGTTTGAAAAGAAGCAAGCTAAGATCCATCAGCAAGTTTGCGTAATCACTACTAATTATAAAAGAACGCACTTTGATTTAGTTAAGTTACTAATTACTACATGGGGAGAGAGAGAATCATACGGTTGGTCAGTCCAAATAATGTATTTCTGCAGAAAGGAAAAATATACAAATGACCAAAAATAAGGGAACAAGGGTATTACCAGGAGGGAGGTATGACTATAGTGCCAATATGAACTTACCTCGGGCAAAAATGCAACACAGATCAACACTGCACATTTTCAAGTGTAGGTGGCAGTACCAAATCATCTATGTGCAGTTCATTTTCTTTGCAATATCCAATGCTTTTGAAGTGAGGATAGAGCAAAGGGTCTCATTTCAGCTGCCCCAAATGCCAGCTAGCAAGTACAGGGACTTGACCTGAGCCCCTCGGTTACATATCACAAAGAATAAAGGATGAGTTTGCAAATGCACCAACACCACTAGTGAGAACAGAAATTGTTTCTAAAAGCAATAAATAAACAAGTGAAGGAAATATTTCTGTATTTATATCGAGAGGATACATATCAGGATGAAATCCAGCAGGTTCTGACAGGTTCTGGAGAACCGGTAGCAGACATTTTGAGTAGTTCGGAGAACCGGTAATTGCCACCTCTGGCTCCCCCAAGAGTGGGGGTGGGAATGGGTATTTTTTTTAAATTTGATTTATATGCCGCCCTTCTCTGGAGACTCAGGGCGGCTTACAATGCACTAAGCAATAGCCTTCATACTTTTGTATATTTATACAAAGTCAGCTTATTGCCCCCACAAACTGGGTCCTCAATTTACCTACCTTAGAAAGGATGGAAGGCTGAGTCAACCTTGAGCCTGGTGAGATTTGAACCTGCACTAATTGCAGGCAGCTGGTGTTAATAACTGGGTGCTTTAGACCACTGTACTACCAAGGTTCTTTTTGCAGTATCCTTCCCCTGCCATGCCCACCAAGCCACACCATGCCCACCAAGCCATGCCCACAAAACCAGAAGTAAAAAAAATTGGATTTCACCAGATACATATTACTAGCTTTTAACATGGCTGTACACGCAACAGTATGTTTATCAAAATAAATCATATAAAAAACCAACATCTGTATACTCTGTGATCTCTATAACCTGCAAAATCAAAGCTAAAAATGTTATTGCTCCCAGTTTCATGTTTCAAAGCATTTAATTTTCTGCCAATGGTAGAAAGCAACAACACAATTATGAAACATTATTCTTTTACAATGAAAAACCCGTAACCTGCTCAGATATGCAGCTTTTATAAGTCATGGAGCAATTTTTATTAGATTCCCAGGCAAAAGCCTCTCTTGTGAACTGGATCTTTCTCTTCTGCTGCCAGGACTCTTCAAGAAATAATTACCAGCAAGCTAGCAATGAAACTAGACACAAGGATGTAAAATCACTCTGCTATCCATTCAGGTTTTAAAATAATTTCTCTCTGAGCTTTAACCAAAAAGATTTCATTCAATTTGTCTGGGACACTCCAGAGATTAACAAGCCAAGCATCAACTTCAATTTGTCTCTAACATTATTCATTTTGAATTCCCCCTTATGTTACTCGGATGAATTGTATACATTACAGGAAAAAAAACTGGGCCAGAATTTTTCTCTCCTGTCTTAATGCATAAATAGTATTTTTAAAAATCTCAGCAACTCCCATTTCCTTTCTGCAGAGAGGGTGTTACAACAAAGACTCCAGGAAACACCAAGTTCAAAACACAACACTGCCAAGGCTTTCCTTAACAGCCTTTAGAACAGAAGTGGTAGTGAATATTTCACAAAGTCATTATCAATGAAATAGATACACCATTAAACATATTCATTTCAACAATGCACAGTGCAGGCAGGAGAATCTGGAGTGAACTTTGGCTTCAAAAAGTGCTAGGAATTTTTAAAAGTTATTCAAGTTAACATAGGTTTAGGATCTAGAGAATCTATCAGGTGCAAGTTCCATAATACAAAGCCCAATTTCCTGGTAACTTCCTCAACCAGAATCTAGACAAACTCTGATGTAATTAACCTACTATAAATAAAGCTGCTTACACAAAACTAAGCTCATACACGAACTAATGTAAACATGAACTGTTTATATAAAAATAATGTGGTAGGAAGTGTACTGCTTTTGTGTGTGCATGTGAATACGCATGCTCAAATTTAGGCAACCGGGAAAGTCAAAGATACATCAGGAATACTTTCAGTTGGTGTGGGATGTTCAGGGTAAGGAGGAAAAAAGATGTGCCACAATAGAATCAATGCAGGTAGAAATATTTAATGCTGGAGTTCTCTAATTATTTGGCAAATAAATTACTTTATTAAATCAGTTCACCCTAATATTTAGCAGGTTGCACAAGCAAATTTGAGGAGCGGGGTGCAGATCCTTGGGTTTGTACGTGCATAACATTAGCACTGACTGAACCATTCACATGGGAACCAGACAGGCTGGCCATCAGCTTGTCCAGGCAAATTGAAGAGGAGAGCCTGGATCAATGGGATAAAACTGCAGCATTAGCCTTGACAAACTGCAGCTGTTTAGTGAAGCAAATCAGGAAGCAAAGCCCACCTCAAAAAGCAGCCAGATGACTTTCGCATGCAAGGCTGAATTGCTGGCAGCATTCACTCCTGCTCATCCTTTCCATTAAAAAAAACAAAAACGGGTGTGTGTTTGTCTTAAATGTATTGTTTCCAATGGCAACATTCAAGTTACAAGGTTCTATTGCAGTTTTATCTGATAGATTAAAAGGTTATTAAAAGTGGCATCTTTTTTCTTGGCCAGCCTTAACTCCAATGATGGTAGAGGACAGAAAGGCCTGGAGCAGGGGTGAAATATAAAATTTGTTACTACCGGTTCTGTGGGCGTGGCTTGGTGGGGGTAATGTGACTGGGTGGGCATGGCCAACTTTTCTTTTTTTTTTTTAAACTTTTTGAAGCATTTTTTCTAATGCTTTGAAAAGCCTCTGCCGATCAGGAACTCAGGTGGGATCGTCAGAGACTTTTCAAAGCATTTTTTTTACCTCCTCTTCGGCCAAGATCTTGCAGGAAAAAATGCTTTGAAAAGCCTCTGACTATCCCAGCTGAGCCACGCGATCATCAGAGGCTTTTTTTTTTACTTTTAAAAGCATTTTTTAATCGGAAGAGGTTGTAAAAAAATGCCTTTAAAACTAAAAAAAAAAGCCTCTGATGATACTGCGGCTCAGCTGGGCATGGGGGGGGGGGTGCAGGGATTTTTGCTATCGGTTCTCCGAACCACCTGCCGCCATTGCTATCGGATCAGGCGATCCAGTCCGAACCGGGAGCATTTCACCCCTGGCCTGGAGGAACCTTGTCCATGGGGTCATTATGGGTCGGACACAACTTCGCAACTAACAACAACAAACCCCAATGAAATTAGGAGTTTTATTTGGGGGAGGGGGATACACCCAAACTCCTTTCTCACTTCAGAAGCTTGAGAATTAAGAGAGGAAATCCATCAGTAAAGAACAGTGGCCAGCTAGAGCGGGAGTCCCCAATCTTGGCAGACCGGTGGGGGTGGGGGATGGAGAGAGGGGACGGTTCCATGTGAATGGCGACATGCATGCAAACGCACGTAACTCAATTTGTGCAGGCATGTACACCGCTCGCGCAGCCCAGTACTGAACAAGCCATAGCCCGCTAGTGGCCCCTGGCCCAGGGATTGGGGGCCCTGAGCTAGAGGACACAGACAAAATCATGGCAGAAAGGACAGCATACACTTTAACTGACTTGAAGATAACTGCTGAACAGCAGACTGTCTGAAGTTTCACATAATGCAGAAAGGGATATTTAAAGACATGAAGATTAGTTGTTTTAATAAAATTTGTTTTCTCAACTTTTGTTTGAACCCTTCAACCTTTCAGAAAAGTACTGATTCCAAGTAATTTATTTCTCAAATAATTATGTTGTATTTCAGATAAACCCACAGATACGTCACACACGGCCTAAAGATTACCTATACTGGGGATAATAGAATTTCCTATTTTTTAATCAAGCCAATTTTTATCAAAACCCTAGTATGAAAATTCATGCCTACTTTGAATAAGCACACATTTCTTTATACTTTTACATAGAGCCATCTCAGGGATAATAGTGATTTCTTTGTTATACATTTATATATTGCATTTATAACCACTACAGTAGAATGCGGCCTCTTGGCCTCTGCATAAAATGCTTTTTGTAAAAAAAAAAATTAATGAAAAGTTTAAGTCTTATTTCTCATGAATTGCATGGAACCATAAACAAATATTTCATGATCAACTGCACTGTATGCAGAGGAAAATTACAATTTCTAATTATTCAAACTGTATCTAACATACAAATCCATACAAACAGACCAACAACAGTTTTTTCTCTATATTTTTAATATGAAGAATGTCTGTAGGCATGAGGAGAAGACAAGCGGTCACCAAATGTCATTCAACACTTTTCTTCTTTTTTTCCTTAAATCTTCATACAACATGGTACTTTTCCTGGAATTGTTCCAATCTCATTTATGAAAGTGTTTCATAAAACGTCTACAGAAAGAAATGCAGTGGAGAAACATGGTAGGTATGCACTCCTCAATTTTATTTCTCATGTTTCTACAATTCATTATATGTAACACTAGTCTTACATATAAAATTGGGGTTCCCCAATTGTCATATAGGTAAATTGACAGTAATGTGTAATTTCTTCCCCAATTTCATTCTACATATAAAATCTAAGCACATTTTAAAAAATCTAGAGTCTCAAGCAAAAACATCTGGTAATGTTATGCACTTGGCAACTAAAAATCAGTGTTAAAAACCCAACTGTCGGATCCAGCTCTAGATAGAATGTCTGCAATTGTTAAATGGAGGGTCAGAACTAACATACCTGCTTTTTCCGTTAAAGGTTCTTCTCTAGATACTGCCGTTCTACTTCACTATAGCTGTATGAGTCAGACTAGAATCAAGGGGCAATACTTTATGACAGACCTGTCAAACTGGCGGCCCGTGGGGTGGATACGTCACACACAGGCCACACCTACCCCGGCTCTACAAAGGCAAAAAGTGTCACAATATGTCACAATCCGGCCTGTGACATGATTGAGTTTGACACCCGTGCTCTATGATGACATTCCACTAAAGTTACGTTTCCAGCGCTTGGGAGAGCCTTTTTTACCATCTTACACGAGTCAGAAATTCTGTTTTGATTCCAATTACACACAAACCATTACACAATTTATTACACTCAATATTGCTCAGACCATGGTTATGCTATTAACACTTGGGAGACAATGCTACCTATCATATTTTTTTCCACTGGCTTAACTTGGGATGTGTAACCCAGGAATAGCAGATGTTCCTAGTTATCAAAGCTTCATTTTCACTGGTGGTTCTTGATAGACAAAAATGGGCATGTGTACTGCTCTTGAGGTTTAGTTCTGGCACAGGACGATAGTTAACAAAATAGCCTGTGGACCACAGAATGGACCAGAGGCTGTTGATTCAACAGAGTCCATATACAGTATGAAGCGAGTTACATTCTTCCCTCTAGTAAGCAGGCCAGAAACTATTGGCATGATACACACATGCACACTCCCTTTTCAGTACTTGGAAGGATGTAGTTTATCCAGTTGTAGAGAAATAGGCCAGGGTTACTAAAGCTATGATAATTAAAGTTATGAATGGGGGAGGAGTTTTTAAAAACCTAGACAGAATTGATAGACATGAGCGGGTGCCTATCAAATTTCCCAATGTTCAAATAAACAATTACTCCCCCCCCCAAGGGTGCCTTTACAAATTGAAGCTCATAAAATGTTAAATTTTTCCAGTCTCTTTTTTAAATGGGCAATCAGTGCAGATATTACACAACTGGGTTTTTTTTCCCCTTTGGCAACGAATCAGTCATTGTCATGAAGGATTTAAAAGTTGCACACCAGTGCTAATCTTTCTTCCAGTGTATTGTTTACATATACAGTCATGAGAAAAAGTTAAGAACATCCCATTGCAAATTTGTAAGCCGCCCGGAGAAGGGCGGCATATAAATAAATTTTTTTTAAAAAAAATTGACTTTTTCAATACATAAATATTTGATCTTAATCTCAATATTGGTAAAGGGAATATAACAAATATTACACACCATTTACATTTTGCAGCCCATTATATAATTTAAATAAATACAAATGCAAATTTTGCACGCGCTTAAATACCTAAAATTAGAATCAGGTGCACCATATCAGGTGCAAACGATTAGAACACCACATGGTGGTGAAAATATTATGTTTTGGAGCTAATTTGTTGCATCAGGGTCTGGACAGCTTCATCATCATAGATCTCACAAGTAATTCTTAATTGTACCAGAGAATTCTTGAGAATTAATATGTTATCTGTCAGAACATTGAAGCTCAATTCAAAGTGAACCTTGTAATATGAGAGTGACGCTAAACATTCTAGTAAATCCTTCATGGAACGGCTGAGGGGGGGAAAAGAAGAAATGGAAGGTTCTGGAATGGCCAAGTCAAAGCCAGGACCTCCATGCCATTGAGATGCTGTGGGGTGATTTGAAACAGGATGTGCATACTAAAAACCCTTCAAACATACCATGGCTAAAAAGAATTTTCAGAGTAGGGGAAAAAAACTGCTTCCAGTCAATGTCAGAAACTGGTAAACAGTTATAAGAAATGCCTACTTGAAATTTTTTCTGCCAAAGGGGGTAATACCAGATATTACAGTCAAAGGTGTACTTATTTTTTTCCTTTGAAAGAAATAGCATATCTTGTTTTTGTGTCTGTGGGCAATATATGATTGCAAAGTCTATTTTTCATAGGAGTTTGTTGTTGTTAAATTACAACACATTTATTCTTATGAACTGTTTGAACGAAGATAGGGTATTGATACATCCACTTAAGTTAAAAAAAATATTTAGATGGGATGATTTACTTTTTCACATGAGTTTATGAGCTTATTATCTCAAGCATTTGAATGATAGAAATTTGAAGTCCATCTGTGGAAGAAAATATTTTACCTGCTTACAATCTGACTAATTTTTTATTCTGTATTCTTTTTTTATTCTTTATTGTCCAAGTGTGATTGGACACACAAGGAATTTGTCTTTGGTGCATATGCTCTCAGTGTACATAAAAGGAAAAAAGGAAAAAAATACATTCATCAAGAATCATAAGATACAACATAGTTATAGTCTTAGGTTACTAATAAGCAATCAAATCATACTAGGAACAAACAGAACAATAAAAATCGTAAAAATACAAGCAACATGGTTATAGTCATAAGTGTGAGGAGACAGGTAATAGGAAAGATGAGAAGAATAATAGTAGTACAGTCTTAGTAATAGTTTGACTTTGACAGTATTGTGGGAATTGTTTAGCAGAGTGATGGCATTCAGGAAAAAACTGTCCTTGTGTCTAGTTGTTCTGGTGCGCACTGCCGTATAGCATCGTTTTAAGACATATAATGCTAGTAACAAGGATGTAGTATTAACACACATATGCCACAAACGCAGAATAATCACTGCTTCAGAGTTTCTAAAAAGGTCTCTGAATTCTTGGGAAAAAAATTCCTTGTAAGTACATACAAACCTTTCAAACATGAAATACAAACTTGTCCTTAGCTAATTTCTAAAATTTTCATTTTTTCAGATTTCCCCCCAAGATTTACTCTAAAATAGCTGAACCAAACTGATGGTCTTTGTAGATTCAATATGAATTTTCAAAGGTTGAGAGAGAATTTAGTTTTAAAATAGCACCATTATACAACAGCATGTATTTTGGTCTTTTAATAGAACTGATGGAAGAAAACAGTCAAGAAACCTCTTATTTATAATTAAATCCTTCCTAGGAAGGCTTATTAGAATGATAGTTCTAGTTGGTAAATCAGCTTTTAAATGTAAATTTTCAAGAATATCATAGATTTTTAACCCAGAAGGACTGTCATTTTAGTACATTTCTTATTGATCATATTAACCCAAACTGAAAATAACAAAATCTTAAAATTATGTGGCTATATTTAATTACTTATAAAATTTTATTTAAAACTCTATCCATACTCACATGTATAAGCAATTTATTCCAAATCAATTTTTAAAAATCCTCTATAATATATATTCAAAGAGAACAGGTGCACCATATTTCTGATTCACATCTGTTTGATTCCATTTCAGAAAGCAAATCCCAAAAATAGAAGTGTCTTGTCCATATATCCTTTGAAAACAATGCTTATCTCACTCAGTTATGAAAATAGTAATTATTTTAGGAATGTATTTTTGGCAGTATAAAATTATGCCACATATGTATATTTATGTGTAATAAATGCAAGCTTCACACATTAATTCTGTTCAATTAAATTTGTGGTCAAGACTTATACAAGACGGTATCAACAAAAAATATATAACACCATAATAAAAATGAAAAACAAAAAACTTGGAACAGAATTTAGAAATCTTTGTGGATTTCGCATTTTCCCACGTTCAGCTGTTTTCCAATGCAAAGAGAGTAAACAGCCTTCTCCCAGCTTTCATCTTTTCCACACAGCTGAGAGTGTAGGATGTTTACACTCTCTATCACTTGGATTTATTCTGGATCAATTGCAGTGCAAGTATTAATCTTCATAAACAGCTAAAAGGGGGAAAGTATTAACAGCATTAAAAAAAAAAGAAATAAGATATATTTCCCCGAAAAAAAATTCCTTAAATGAGAAAGACAAAATGTTGAGATATTTTTCACATCAAAAGCGCCCAATTTGTCCAAATGAACAATAAATCCAGTACATTTTCATTACATTCATGTCTCTAAGCTTCAAACCATTCCAGTTCAAAATATTTTCAAGAGTCCTGAGATTGATGAGTCTCCCTGCAAATCAAAGAATCAGATTCTCTTTGGTGCAGAGTTTGGATAAACAGTTGTCAGGGATACGGTAATGGATTTCAGCACTGGGCAAGCAATTGGACTAGAAGTTCTCCAAAGCCCTTTCAAACTTTCACATTCTATCATTCTATGAAATATTAATAACCTGAGATTGGCAATGGGTGTCAATGAGTTGACACGCCATGTCTCCTATATCACTTTACTTGAAAAGAAAATACAGCAACTTATTTTTAAAAACCCAAACTACAAATAGTTATTGCAAAGAAAGTCTCTTAGAATTCATAGTACACAGATATGTTCTTAGAAAATGAAAACTGTCTTTTGGGCAGGTGGGCACATTTTCAAAATTAAGCTGAGGAACTGGCAAAGTATCTTGGGAAGCTACAAAACATGACAAGGAGAATCTTCACCATTTTCTTTCTTACCGAGGATTAGCTCCGTGCACAGCTCTTTCCATGCAGTCCAGTTCTTTGAGACTCTAGGAAATGCTTCCAAAAAGTTACATGTTTCCATTCATCCAAAACACTGAGGATCCGTTTTTATCTTCATCACCAGTATCATTTGAAAGAGAAAAAAAAAAACAGTACCTAGATGGCCAAAATGCAAAACTTTGTCAACCTATTTAACCAATTCTTTAGTGCAGGGGTCCCTGGCCCCCAGTCTGGTATTGGTCCATGGCGAACTGCACCACGCAAGCAGCGGGTGAGCACCTGAAGCTCCATTTGCATATGCAAAACCATCCCTCCCCCTTCCCACACTGCCACTGCCCGCCACCGCTGCCAGTCCACAGAGCTGGAACAGTTGGGGATCATGGCTTTAGTGCAAGTAAAAATGCCGACATAATATAAATAGATTATTTATCCCCAATAATTTTTTTAAAGAAATGGAGATGTAAAGCTGCCAAGCTGATTTAATTGTAGAGCAGCAGTTACAATTATCGTAAAGCATTCCAGTAAAATTGTTTTTTTTTTCTCAGCCAGAGCTCTGGCAGGAGTTTAGCATTTGTGGTCAGGACCCCTTGGGAATTCACAAGCAATGTAGGAATCACAAGTAAAAACCACCATCACATCACTGATTAAGTTTAAGCAGACAAAAGGTGCTCTGGGCTCTGCTTATTTGCTCTCACAAACCCAGCTTGCAAAATCTGAGAGCCACTGTGATATAGGCATCGACATTTAATTATGAAAATCGGCACATTTATTTCTTACCCGACTCTAACACCAATGTGACCATTAGTTTATCAGGAGAGGGAGAACACAATACCACATAGTAGAATATCTGATGTAAAGCCATGCTCCCCTACAGTCCTTGCTCCATTTCCTCTTCTCCCTCTGCATGGGGTAATAGAACAACTGCACTCTGTAGACAGCATGAAGCATGAGGCAAAAGTTGAAATTCAATTACTCTCTCCATTTTTCTACATGGGAAAAGGTAGATTGTTACTAAGAATCACATGGAGCTTTCCATGTGGTTAAAGAAGGAGAAGGCCTTCAGAAAAAATCAGGTGACATTTTGTGGCATGCATCTGGGCTACGGGTCTCAACTTCTCAATTCTTTCTCAGGGTGTGCCATTTCTTTAGAAGATAAATTCTGAAACAATAATCACTGTAAAACTATTAATCCTTTCAATCTTCAGGCTGCTGAGACTTAGTGGCAACATGTCATTTTTCAAAACTAATTTTCTTTCTGGGTAACCCATCTTAAATACACATATCATATTAAGCTATAATTTAGCAGTTTACAGGTGTATGTAAACATGTAAATAAATTTTAATCTTGTCCAGAATTAAACCAGGTATATCAATAACTTTATCTAAAAGAAAGTCATTCCTTCTTGAATATCATTCAAGCACAGAAATATTATTTAAACAACATATCCAGTACCAATTTCATTTTAACAAACTAAAACACCAAAAAACCCTGGCTACTTATTTGAAAAATGTTTTAGTTCCATAGATTTTTACACAAGCTTTCAGTGTGAAGTTTAATTTAAACCTTGTTTAACACTTTAGTGGTTCTCAAAACGATTTTTTTCTAACCCAAAACAAGAGTAAATGATGAAAATGGGTAATATTCAGCTTGATATGAATAAATACCGATTTAAATGAATGGAATGAAACTCTTCAAATTAAACATTAGGAAATACTGCAACGTGGTCAAATCAAATCAAATTTCAAACAATCTAATTTCTTTAATCACATTATTGATAGACAAAAATTGTTATGTTGCTCTAATACATAAAAGTAAATCATACTGACAGAATAAATCTGTAAAACATTAATTTTTCAGGATACCTCCGAGAAACATGGTTCAAATATAGAAGACTGCAGCTTGAAAAGAAAAGGCCTATGTCACAGCAAACTTAGTAATTAAATTTGGTTTGTCATTTCACTGAAGATTTTCATTTGATTTAAATCTAACAGTCAATATAAAAGTACAGAAAGGCATAAATCTTGCTTTGTCTAATAAAGACTGGAAAGCCGAATTCCCTCTTTAATAAACTGGATGTTCTTGACCTAAGTTTACCCTTCCTAAAATGTTTCTGCCTTACGTTTTGGAAAATGTCCATTGTACACACAGGAACAATGACAAAGGAAAACTAACAGAGCTAAAAATGGATGGAGTGGTGACAGACAACAAGTAATATCAAGAGAGCTTTGAGAGCTGGAATAGCAGGTTAAAGTTTCTTTCCAACTTTTAATACCCCTTCTAGGCTTTAAACAAATCAGCTGCATCTAATATAACCTCAGCATAGTTTTTATCAGTATCTATCTTACAAATCTGATCTGGGAATAAAATAAGCCCCAAAGGATGTTACCTACAACTGCTTGAAGAAGGAATAGAGTACAAACATTTAGATGCTGCCTTTTATACTATACCAGCAATCAACTCATCTACCTGTCCCCAGGTATTTTGTAACAGAAGGAGAACAAAAGAAAGAAAAAGATATATATGTATGCAAACAGAAGGAGATAGCAGATAGACTTAAAAAGGGATTAAAAGAACATTTTGGGAAATTAAAAGAAAAAAAGAGAGGGCGCAAGGAAAAGAAGGGAACCTCCCCATATCTTTATATGTATGTGGAGTAAAAGAATGAACTTATTAAGAACTTACTAAGGAACAAAGATTTCTTTTCTATCCCAACATGAGGTTAAGTCCTATTGCTCCTCCCTCCTCAAAGAGCATAACAGAAAGGACGGATAGTCTATCCCAGTGATGGCTAACCTTTTTGCCGTTGCGTGCCAAAAGCAGGGGAAGCGGGGGCGGTCGCGCACTCGCGTGCCCACACCATTTAATGCCTCCCCACCCCCGTGCATGCGCACTCCCCCCGCTTTTGGCACGCAACGACAAAAAAGGTTACCAGTGAGCCCGGTAGGCCTGTTTTTCACCCTCCCCAGGCTCCAGAGGCTTTCTTGGAGCCTGGGGAGGGCAAAAACAGCCTTCCCCATCCCCCTGGAGGCTCTCTGGAGGCCAGAAATAGCCCATTTCCTGACTTCTGGTGGGCCCGGAAGGCCTGAAAATCATCTGGCAGGTGCATGTATGCGTGCTGGAGCTGAGCTAGGGCAACGCTCGCGTGCCCACAGATATGGCTCCGCGTGCCACCTGTGGCACCCGTGCCATTGGTTCGCCATCACGGGTCTATCCCCTTCAATAGAAGTAAATAACTATGCTTGGTAAATTAATATTGTTTTTTTCTTAAAATATGCCAAAAATTCCATTTATGTTGTACTGGTACCCTTAGAAAATAGAAATTACTCACCAAATCACATGGTGTTACTTGATCTAAGCAACTTGTAAATTTGATCATTCAAAATAAGGATATATATGTTCTGGTCATGGATGGAAAATTCCTCAATATGGACAACCTGTGAGGTAATCGTCAAAAATATTCTTTTCCTTTTCTGGAATTCTGGCATTGCATCATCAAGAGGCTGATTTTGAAGACTTACAATGATTTGGTCAAGGAAGCTTGATATATATTCCAGCAGCTTGTTAACCTTAGCACATTTTTTTTCAACATTATACCTCAAAGACACTGCAGAATCCAACAACTGCAGTCTCCTCCCCCTTTCTATATCTTTGATGGATGGAATTAATTCAGTACTAGTGTCCTGACACTCCCTTGTCTCCTGCTTAAGAGGAGGAAGCATGCACATTTTTTACATTCCTTCATGATAATAAGTTTTTCCTTATGTCCTTTCAGGCTGATTTGTAGTTTTAAAAACAGTAGATAGAGACAGGACTGCTTTCCTCAAAATAGAAACTGACTATTTCAATAAAAACTGACATAAAAACTGGGGGAAATATACATATATATTGTGGACAAGTCAAATCTCCCCTCATATCAAGCTCAATACCTTGATGAACTTCATGGATACATCCTTGTACATTGCTAAACAGCAACACGGAAATAGTCTGCTATTCCCTTCTGTAACTTTTTCTGACTTCTTATTCTAATCTACAACTTGTAAATTCCTGGTGATCTCTCTTCCATATACTAACCAGGTTACTAGTCAGTTGATGATACTAAGGTTTTCCAACCTGCTTAGATGCTGCCATCATTAATATATAAATAAGCAGCCATTTATAAGATAGGATCCTAGGGTATGAGTTATGGGTTAATTAATTAGAGCATAGAGCCAAGCATACAGTAAGAACATACATTAAATAGTATATTTATAGACTTTCAAGCTAAGCCATTCACATAGCTCAATACACACAGCAACTATCTGAAAGAAAAGGGATTTATAACATAAACAGTGTCATGTGATAGAAGGCAGCATGGAAAATTCATATAAACCTTTTCTGTTTTTTATAGAACCATACAAAGCTTATGCCTATATTTCAACAGTTCAATATAAATCTGACTTGTAATTAAACCTTGTAATTAACTAACTATATAGGGAAAGTAAAAGGAAAAGAAAATATTCATCTTCAATTTTTTTCTTTTAAATATTCTCATTTTTAAAAAAGCCTTCCTAAATTCCACCTTTACATGAAAGAAATATGAGGGAAAAGCTGAGAGGAAGAGAGCTTTACAAATACTCACCCAAAAAAACCCCTAAAAGATGTAGCATAAATGTTTAGTTGTTCCGTAGAAAAATCATTTTAATTATATTTGTCTAGTTTGTTTTCTTTCAGTTCTAAAATGCAGCTTCAAAATGGCCTTAAAAGCTATCTCTATAAAATGCTATTATTTGATTTTCAAATATTATTTCACAAATCATCATATCTAACTTTTGCAGCTCTATCATTTGCACACTCACATCTTTAAAACAGTATTTGCTATTTGCAATATAATTCTCTAACTTGCTACTGTACAATTCTAGTTGTCAAAGCAGCCAAGATTTTGGACAAAAAGATGTCAACTCTTTAAAAATTGCACTTAGCAACTATTCGGGATACTTTCTATAGATAAAAGAATCTGACAGGTGTTTTAAGACAAAAGGCACTAAAAAAACCCCCAAGAAATAAGTCACATCTAATTTTAAAGGCTTTTTATAAGACAGAACGTTTTGTAAATTGGGAGACAGTGCTTTCAAATCTCTGGCAAGGAGCTTCCATAATTTTCTCTATTGTAAATGAAATTACTCTGTAAAAACTTTTCCACATTAAAACCCTGGCCTTAACTTATTCAGTGCTTTAATTGTGAAATCACCGAATTGTTCTCAGCAGTTCATGTCAAGACTATATAGCTTTTAGGAAGGCGCTCTCACTTGAACTAACACACTATTTATACAATTGAACAAAAACAGTTCTTGCAACTTTTTTTTACCTTCCATTGAACATCAAGGTTAGGTAAGACTATTTTTTTAACCTCAGAAAAGGTTTTAATTTTTTTCATTAATAAATTTACATATTATTTTAAATTAAATTTAATTCTCATAAGACGCAGTCCAAAAATAGTGTGGGAAGTTCTTTGAAATATTTTTTAGAATAATGTTTATTTATTCATCACATTTCTGCACCCCCATCTCACCTAAGCGACTCTGGGAAGTTTACAAATAAAAAACACTATAGTATAAAAGAATAAATTTAAAAACACTTAAAAGTATTAAAACTTAAAATTTTAATAAAGCGGAGGGAACACCCTCACAACATCAACTATCCCTAGGGCGGGATATTACTCTTTGAATCCCATGCCAATTGATAGAGCCATATCTTAACACACTTTATGAAGGCCAGAAGAGTGGGGGCCGACCTCACCTCAAGGGGTGTGTGTGTGTGTGTAAGATGTTCCAGAGGGTGGAAGGCAACAGCAGAGAAGGGTCTCTTCCTAATCTCCTTTTATAATTTACTTTCAATGGTTGAGAATGGATGTGTTCTAAGAATAACTTCTGGATACTAAAACGGCATACAACTTCTGTTCCCATGCTATGCAACTTTACCTCGAGTTAACTTCACAATATTACCTCGAGTTTTTAACTCTGAATCATCATTTAAAAATGCACACATATAGAGTGAGGAACTCTGTAGATGGACTGGGTTGCTTTTATTAAAAATAGAAAAAAAACATTAGTTAGTTGTTGTCTAAGAGTCAGGAGGCCTGTTTTCCATATAAGGGATAAATGCTGTGCTCCCATTGAGTAGAAAACTTGAGAAAGTTTTCTTTTTCTCTATAGCATAGATGTAGGTTATGGGTCACATATTTTCCACTGCATTAATTTCATTAATTGCTATATGCCCTTGACATTGTGGTACCCCTTTGATTATATTGATATAGGATTAAAATAAATATGTCAGAAAGGCAGATTGTTTTTTATCTAAGCATTACAAATTCATTAATAGTGTGATAAAATAATCTCATCAGCAAATTTGTCAGCTCCTCAAAATCGTAAGATCAAACTGTAAATATATAGAAAATATAAACATGTTAAATAGTTTACAAAAAGTACATAAGCTGGTAAAAGTGAATCTATCTAAAGATAATTTTTATTCTATACATTGTTTTAAAAAAACACATACTCACAAATCAGGAAACATTAAAAGAGACTTATTTTTCAAGCTAGGTTTTATTCCTTCTTTGTATTTGGATCCTAATACAAATGTTTTATTGTTTCTTCTGCATTTAATCTGTAATAAAATATTATATGGGCAATTAATAACAGATCAATCCTATTACCGGTATTATGCCTCTCACTCTTGCTAAGTTAGTTGCTAATTGAAAAGGATCAAATTGCCTTCTCTTCTAACACAATGAAGATTTTGTGATAAGAATTTCCAATCCCTTCTTCAGCTTATTGGGTATGTGCAAATTGGAGCAAATATAAATTCATATTGGATATGTGCAAACTGGAGTAAATGTGAATTCAATTCACTTCCTTTGCTGGAAAAAAAATAGCTGAGTTGGTGGATCTCTAAGCCTATATTTAGAAGGTGCTACCCACCCTATATTACTGACAAATATCTCACTCTCACTAATGTTAAAGAACTGATACTTGTAAACCTTATATTTGTAAATACTTGTACTTGTAAACTGATACTTGTAGAGCCAAACCAAAGGAAGCCATGCACGATGCATATATGGGCATTGGCTTTCATCACTAAACGGAACAAATGAAGTAGCAATTCATTCATTTTACATCCATAATTCTTCCTTCTTTTATTTCCTTCAAGCCAATGCCAGAGGCATGAACTGCTTTATTTAAAAAAAAACAAAGATAAATAAAAAGAAAGATGCAAAAGAATTGTCAAAATCTGATCTTGGTACTTGGAAAAAACAGATACTTCAATAATGCATGCATAAGGAACATTGTCAAATTTACATTTATAGGATTTCCAGCATCCAGAATGTTTTTGCAATATATTATCCTGATATGTTATTTTTCTGTGGATTAAAATGGTATACCTAGTAGGTGAAATAAATCCATTCCTTAGTAGACTTTGGCGGTCTAAAAGGGATGAGGGGGGAAAAAAAATATGGGGTAGATTCCTACATCTGGAGTTCTGAAACCTCCACCCCATCTCCTGAAATTGTGCCCACTGGTTGTCTAATTCTATCTCCTAGCATTTAAGAAATCCTTTATCAATGGCATGTTAAAAGTTAAAATTAGTAATCAAAGCGGTGGTGTGGAGAGAGACTTGAGTACTTAGGTTTACATAGCAAGAAGAAAAAATATCCATCCATTCTGTAATTCAATCATTGAAAAGTGCAGCGCAACTCATTCTTTTTGCCTTAAATGGCTACGTACACATCTCTCAGCCATCAAAAGCTCAATACTGACAAAACTATTAAGAAATAATTCTGAAATCTCTCATCCAAAAGTAATTTTACCAGGGTTCGTTTTCTGTGATAAGCCAAACCAAACAATAACAGAACTGTTGCATAACCTAGCTAAGAGAATGCTATTGATTAATCATTGTTAAGCAGTAATAGACAATAAATCATGATTTACCAACTACAACTGCTAGATCAACTAAACATGCTAAGTCCCAAACACATATACTATGGTTTAGCATGTGCACTTCTACTGGTAGATGTGTAACTACTTTTATCCAGCACACATATAAACAAGATGATATTTTGAGCAGGAGCACTCACGATGATGACTGTTTGAAGCCACATTCATTATTTGTGTCCCACAGTCACATGATCTTTACCAGGTTTACTTCCCAGTTCTGCCAAAACTGGCCCATAGCGAATCATGGGTTCATTCAACACTGTGGTGTTCACTTAATGACTGCTACAAAAAACTGTAAAATCTGACCCACTTTATGACCAACACGTTAAAATCATAATGGGCAGGCTCCATTACAGTTATAACTCAAGGACTATCTGTATGAATGAATCAAAAATTAGAAACAATCATGGACTGGTTTGAGATGTAGTCTTTCTTAAAAGTGGACCTATTCAGCTCAAAGTGTACAAAAAGAAGTCTTAAGTCATCTTTGGTTCAAATGATTCCTTAAGTCGACTCTAGGGATGATATTGGATTGAAAAGACTATTATAAAAGACTTCATTATACTACTTACAAGCCATCTAAACTGCTATCTTAATTATGTGTCTGGGCACAGTAATTATATGGCCTTACTGAAATAACCTTTGTAAGAGTCCTATAAATAATCAGTCCCTAAGAGGCTGGCCGAAAATGTTAATATTCAAAGCAAGGAAGGAAAAAACATTCATTACCTTCGTGTTTCAGAGGCTGCAACTTCCTAATTCATGTGGCTCCCAATGTTTTGTTTCCAGTCTAAACATCAATTTTATAGGATTTTTTCCCCTCATGGCAAGAAAAGATACTCTAATTGTTTTATTGCTTTTTCCTGTATCTTTTGAAGCAAATGTTTCTTTAGAAATGCAGAATATCATGGATAATGTCACAATCATTTCCTACTCTGATTCTGTCACTGTGCTTCTGCTATAGTACATGAAAAAGTTAGCACAAATGCAACGTGCCCCATTTCCTTCTGCAAAGTTGCACACCTACAAAACAGCTTGTTTATGATCTAAGCGTTGTAGTCAGGATTTGTTTTATATTAAGTTGTATGGTTAGCATGAACTGGAACTTGTAAACACACAGCACACTTGCTTCTCAACAGCCTGGAGATAAGTGGTTTATAGATGTAGTTATCTTGGAGGAAAGGGTATAGCAGACTCAATCAGGACCCCTTTGTGCTAATCGCTTGCCTCTTGTTTATCAATTTATAGAAGCAATCTTTTGCCTGGTAGTGCAGTGGCTAGAATGCAGTTTTGCAGGCAAACTCTAGCCACAACCTGGACTTCCATTCAGACTGGCTCAAGATTGACTCAGCCTTCCATCCTCTTCCAGGTTGGTAAAATGAGGATCCAGATTGTTGGAGGCAATATGCTGGTTCTGTAAATCGCTTAGAGGGCTGTAAATCACTATAGGTCTTATGTAAGTCTAAGTACTATTGTTATTGCTATTACACAAAGGAAAGGATAACAAATATTACCTGTCATTGTAGCCGCATTATTTGATAGAGAACTGAGTAGTCTCATATGAAACTATTTACTTCAAGACAACCAGCAATTTGGACTCACTGGTCCTATATTCCAAAATAAGACTACAAAAATTGAAATGAGAGAAAATGGTAATTTCCTAACAGATTTCCCTGTTTCAGCTGGTATCTTTGTACAAAAAGAAAATTCCCCCTCAGTTACTGAATGAAAATCAATCTTTTCAGGCATCAACTGAATTTTGAAAAGTAAAATGAAGAGTAACAGAGAGACCTATCTCAATAGATTTACGCACTACTTTAGCTATGTACAATTTACACAACTGCTAACATATTCACAAAGCATATCTTTATAACCTGAGAGAATCACGATCCAGGTTGTGCATGGATAAGAAGACAAGTCCAAACTATATGAAGTTTGCTGAAATAAAGCATTGAAAGGCAGACTGTAAATTTTACAGGTTTTTTTAATACTAGTTTATTTCTCTGAACAAATTCCATGTATGATTCACCATTTTTCTTTGTTCTCAGAAAGATGCTTTCACGTCAATTAATTTTTAACAAGTGGATACCCCAAACTGCAAGAAACTCAAACAAGATAATCTGCATAAATCTAACTAATCTTCGGAACAGAAAGTCAACATTCACATTCTGAAGGCATCACATATTCTCTGTCTTTGCTGCAGCTTTTTTTAAGAGTAATCTCTCCACTTGGGAATTGTTGAGAACATGTAAATATTATTTTTGAATTTCTGCAAAGTTTGGTAGATAGATAGATAGATAGATAGATAGATAGATAGATAGATAGAGATAGATATCTCTTATATCATAGTGGCTTCATTTTTTTTCCTATTATTAGAGAAACATTTCACAGGATTTTGCCGAGTAGGAAACTTCAACATTGGCTTTGAAGTTCAGTGGTCCAATTAATAGTATATGGCTTACCGCATTTCATACTCATTACCGATTTAAATTAGTTTCGCATTACAGGATACGAGACACTGGTTTAAGCCATTGAGTTTCATTAACTAACTGTTAAATGCAGTATGTAAACTGAGTCATTTAGAGCAAAATATGATAAACAAGCTAACCACAAATCAGGAACTTTAAAGCAATTTTGTACAATATTTAAACAAATTATGATTATATGTAAACCATGTATTTACACATTGTCCACTCACTGAGTGAAGTGAAACTTACCAAAGCACATATCAGTATTACTCACTGTATACAGGAAGAGTTTTGCCTAGCTTCAGGCCAAAGATTCACAATTGTCAGTCTTCTAGAGAGCTGAATAGCCTATTGCAGTGGTGAGTTGCTACCAGTTCTCCCCGGCTCGGGCGAGCTGGTAGCAGAGATGGTGAGGTGAGAGTGAACTGGTTCGCTTTGACCGTCAGTTGGGCCCTCCCGCTCACCCTTGCACTATACCTACCTATATTTGTTCGTATTTAGCCCAGCTGATAGGCACGGCAGAACGGATTCAGCTGTTCTGAAATTCAATGCGCTTGTGCGAAGCGAACCGCAAAGCACGTGCACGAAGCAAACCAGTGGTAACACCGGTTGAAACCCACCACTGCCCTATTGCCGTCTATAACACTTGTTTCAGTATATGACTATAAATGAGTAAGTTTCATCCTTTAATCCACTATTTCAGGTTTAAGTGTTTGCATGGCTATCTTAAAAATTTCTGGCCTTCATTCAAAAAACACAATTTCTTCCTGTCAAATCAGGTTGCAACATACAATTTTGAACAGCATTCCAAAAGTTGCATTTTAAAAGTTTATGGAGCCAAGAAAAGAAGGCAAGGCCCCAAATAGGGAAAAGTAAAAAGAGAAATCCCAGCCAAATATTAATTTTCAACCATATTTGTAACATACTTAATTTAAGCGGCAGCATGTTGGAATGCAATCTTAATCCAGAGCAGCACAATTGCACAATACCTATTAACTTTAGTAATATGCGAAATGGTCTCAGTAGGTTAATAGAAGCCAGGCAAATACAGGGAGAAAGAAAAGTATAAAACTAAACTCTCCTTGCTTCTTTAAAATCACAAAACTATCTAACTGGAATTCAAATACCTGAATAGGCATTTGTGTGTTGTCTGCAGATTTCATTGGTAAACTGGATTCTGCTGGCAAATGTAAAAAAAGACCAATTGATGTCATCAAAGTCTCAGGTTTGCACACAAACTGTAGGGTATCCCATTATGTTTTAAATCATTGACTGGCAACTAATTTAAAAAAAAAAGGCAAGACAGGGACATTAGAATTTACCTTTCTCTAAAAAACAAAATTTTAATCCCAGGGCAGACATCCATGGTTCTCCCCAGCTTGAAATCAAGCTCTATAAGCACAATATCTCACAATAATTTAGAAGTAGGAAATCTTCAGTACAACAATCTATGCCAGGAATGTCAAACTGGCAGCCCACGAATCATGCACAGGACACGCTCACCCCAGCTCTGCGAAGGGAAAAAACACTGCAAAACATCACGGCAACATGACACCACAAGTTAGACACCCGTGAACTATGCAAATTTAGAAATAATATTGATGTAGCCACCTCCTCCATGGCTCCCACAGTAGCCAGTCCCAGTGGATACAGAAAGAGCCAACTCTCAGACATTTTGTTGCCGGGTATCATAGGTTTCAGCCATACATTACCGCTTAACTTCTAGATGAAGCCTTTGGGAGAAGTCATCCCTTGGCAAAGGGATGACTATGCTGATGATACCCAATTATATATCTCTCATTGGAATGCACAAAGTCTCTATGGGGAGAAATGGGTTTAGAATCTTTTTCAAAGTTTGAAAGTTCAGACAGTCTTTTTTTTTTTTTTTTTGGTCTGAATGGAGCAATGCTTCCCCATATGGAGCTAGCCCATAATTATAGGGTCTTCCTCTGGAACAGAAGGTGAAGGCCTCTGGATAATTACATCTTGTGCAGGAGCTGCACTAGCTGCCACTTTGCTTGTAAGTGTTGTTCAAGATGTTGGATGTCACCTTTAAAGTATTTCATGGCTCACAGCCTATATATCATTATCTTCTCCAGGTTGAATCTGCCTATGTTGAATCCATATGCACTCTAAGCTCAGCCTTTTCATTGATCGCCAGTTTATTCTTGGATATCTGGACCACACCCACCTTACTAGTTTTTTCCCCAGAAAGATATTAAAACAGACTTTTCACCTGGATATAAGTACGATTATTCTACTGTTAATGGTGGCCCGTTAGACAGATTGATTTTAATTGACTTAATTGCTTTTTGCTTCTAATCATCCAATATTAATATCATAAGCCACTCAAAGACTCCAGAAATAAAACATGCAAGTTGAATAAATGAATGAAACAAGTCACAAAATGATGCATTCTAGGAAAGGGAGGAACAGGATGGGGAAACATATCCCTCTTCCAGTTTTAAAAAAGCAACTCCAGCATAAATAGAATGGAGTGAAACTCTTCAAATTAATGTCACAGACCCGAATAGCAAGCTCCTACCAGCAAAATAGCTAGGTGGGTTGAAAAATCTGGGCTTCTTGATACTCACAAATTTCGTGCCATCTTTACGTTTAATAAATAAAACCCAAAGTTAAGTAAACAAGATGAACCGTACCAAAATGTGCTTAGAACAGCATAAAAACATTTGAGGGGGGAAAGCAATATAAGATTTGCATTTTCCCTCAGAAAGGAGAAAACAGTTATGGTACAAAACAGAATTAAGATACTGTTGAAATCTAAAATTAAATGAGGGCCGAAAAAAGGAAAAAAAACAGCAAGCCCCCTGCATTTCCTTCTTTTCTTCTGTAATCCCAATGTTCACCCTGCTCCCAAAGTATTCTTTTTACACGTGAGTATTTCAGGCCTTCAGAAACCAAGACAATTTTGCTTTTTATAAAGACCACTTTATTTCCTTTTTAGGAACATGCTAAAAGATTTCTGAAAGTTTGGTGTCCATGGCAGTTGGCAGCTGCAAACATCTGACTGAAAGCCCCATCTGCTGCTTCACAGCTTCCAGTCGAGGATGTTTACAATTGCTCACTGTCAATAGCAATATTCATTCATTAGTTGTTGTTGTTGTTTTCTCATTAACCTACAACTAGATCCAGGTAGGTTGACTTAGAGAATCCTCCTCACCATCTCCGCTTCAGGTTGCCATTCCACTAGAGCAGTTTCCAAAATTTCCATCTGCAGAAATCTATGTACCATATTTTTCGGAGTATAAGATGCACCAGAATATAAGACGCACCTTAGTTTTTGGAGAGGAAAATAAGAAAAAAGCTGATTGGAAGGTGGCTCGGCCTCCCGGAATACCCCCAATCAGCTGTTCCCAGAGATGAATTTTAGCAACAGGTTCCTTGGTTGTGAACTCTGTGCCTTGCTTTTTTTTTGCTTTTTTTTCTGCCTATGAAACTTCTGAAATGCCGTTTTAGAAAAAACTTTTTCCTGCTTCTGAAAGCCTCATAAACAGAGCTTCAGAAAAAAAAGCCTCTGAAGCTCTGTTTAGGAGCTTTTTTTCTGAAGCTATGTTTGGGGGCTTCTTTTCTGAAGCTTTGTTTCTGATGCTTTTTTCCATCTCTGAAACCTCCGTTTGAGAAGCTGGGCGGGGCTACATTCAGAGTATAAGACGCACCCAGATTTTCACCCTCTTTTTTGGGGGAGAAAGATGTGTCATATAGTCTGAAAAATACAGTAATCAATTTGATGTAATAGGCAAGTATCTCAAGTATAAGGTTTCTATTGAGTTAAAATGTGAAATGAGTAAATATATTCAGCTGCTCCTTAAGATTAGCCTGCTTCAAGAGAACAGTATTCACTTTAGCCAACTCAGAGTGATAGTTCCAAAAATATTTAATGAGCTATCAGATACTATAACAGCTCCATTAATTTTTCAATATACTTTATATTCAGAAAAGCTTTGCAATAACCCTAATGTATATTCAGAATATCAAACCTGGATTACTGTGAACAACCCTAATTCTCCTTTTGAAGTCAAGATAAGCACTGCTTAAAGACTGTTTTGTAAGAATTTATTGTTGTAACAATTACAATGAACAAGAGTGTCAAAATAAAGGCATTAGAAAGATACTGAGCCATTCTCCTCCACTCGTAAAATAGTCAGTGAAAGCTGATACACAAAAATGTTTTAGTTATTCGAAATGCATAGACTTGGAAGATTATTTACTTCAACTGATAAATGTAAAGGATCCTCATAAATCACCTCCTGGAAAAGACAAGGTTAGATTTCTCTGCACCAAGGTTAAGAAAACTTGTCCTTCAAGAGCAGATGAAAACAAGCTAAATTGTACTAGAACTTGATTCCTTTTATTCACCACTAAACTCAAAGCTATTAAAGCCTCCTAGGGAAGCCACATTTTTTCAGTGAATCAAGTCACTAAGGGAACAAAGCAAACTTCCATTGCTATTAAATTCCAGGCGTTTTTAGTACTTGGCATCCTGATAACATTTTAGAAAAGGATCAACTTTCTATCTTAGAACAGATTTCAAACTAGTTTTGGGATTCTAGCCGTGCTACCCAATTTGGTGTAACAATCTATACAGAATATGGAGGACACATTTCATTCTGTGTTATAAGCCTGAAAAACACCCAGAAGTTTTAAAAGCATTAAAGGAGAGGTAATAAATAAATAAAATGCTATTGTTGTTCTACCTAAGTAAAGAATAACACCAGCAGGTTTTTCTACTTTATACTTCCTCACAAAGATTAGCCTTTGTTCCTACAAATATATCATTTCTAATTTGCCAGAGAAAAAAAGCCCCATTAGAACTCATTAGCTGAAGATCACCATGTCAACAATGCCCCATTTCATTTTCTGCATATATGGTTCCTCTCTGACGTCAAACAGATGGTATCTGTACCAAAGTCAGTAGAAGGTTATGTCTAAAGCGCTTCAATTTTCAGCATACAATTGGAGTTCCATTTTGCAGGACAACAGTATAATAATATGCAATGTTTTCCTGCATTGTTGACTTCAATCAATGAAGTTTGTTGTTTTTGTCAAAAGTTTGTAAATGCTGTCTCAGCATTTCAGTACTTTAGACAAACAAAAGTATTCATTTTGGAGATGGCTAACAAAAGATTCCCACCCTTAGCTATGCTTTATAAAGCAAGCAATTCATATATAAAAAATTAATGGCTTTGCAACTATTCCTATCTCAGAAAAAGAAAGCAAATTATTTGTCAAATGAATGGGAGGGCAATTCTAATAACGAAAGTATCACTTAAGGTCAATGGAATGCAATGCAAACTGCTTTCATACAGAAGAATTCAATTGCTACCACAATCAAACACTCCTGATTAAAAGACGTCTTTTTGCAAACTTTCATTTAAATTAATCTATAGAGACTAATCCATGGCCAGAATCCAAAGACTAAATAAATCAAACTGATGTTTGGTCAGCTGGTTTTGAAACTCAGGTAAGCTTCAACAACTTCCTATTTAACATACAAGAACATTGCTAATCCTGATCAATGTGACCAAAGCAGAATAAAGAGATTTTTTAAGAAATGGCAGTGAAAAGGTAACACTTCCATAAAGTTCCCTATGAGTTGACTTCACAGACACACCCATATAGTTACTTGGGCAACAATTCAGAAGAGATTTACAACTACCTTTTTCCAGTGTGCTTTTCAATACCATATCTCTGTAGATCTAGGTACTAACTAGGGCCAGCCCAGCTTAGTTTCCCAGTCCAAACTACGCCATACAACAGTTATGCCATTGCTGAGATCCTGCCAAGTACTAGACCCATTAAACCGGGGTGAAATCCAATTTTTTTTACTACCGGTTCTATGGGCATGGCTTGATGGTCATGGCAAGGGAAGGAAACTGCAAAATCCCCATTCCCTCCCCACTCCTGCGGGAAGGATATTGCAAAATCTCCATTCCCGCCCCACTCTGGGGCCAGCCAGAGGTGGTATTTGCCGGTTCTCCAAACTACTAAAAATTTCTGCTATCAGTTCTCCAGAACCTGTCAGAACCTGCTGGATTTCATTCCTGCATTGAACTGTATCATGTCCTTGCTCTAAAAATTTTGAAGAAGTTTTTTAAACCTAAAGGAGAGAGAATGACTTTTCCAAAAGTTGTCAGTTTACATTCTGGTAGATCACTTATTTTTTGGTCTGAACTCAACAGATGGCTGCACCAAGCTGAGTTTGTCTGGACTGCGAAGCTAAGAAAGATCAGGCCGATCTTTGAAGTTGGACAGGATACCACCACAGAATTCCACAACTGTACACTAAGCCTGGCAAATCAGAAAATATTCCAATAGAAGGCAATAACAAACAACTTATATAACTGTAAGTCATGTCCACGTAATTATTGGGAATCAAGCACCACACATGGGTAACCCATGGTAAAACAACCAGAGTTTTTACATTTTTCTGGATTTGATAAATATGACTGTTGGGAAAAAAACAGTTTCCCAAAACAGTCATAAGAAATATTACTATCAATTTGATTATCACTGTCTTTTCATAGAAAATATTTCATTCCTTTCATATAAACGCTCCCCCAAAAAATTAAAATATTTTTAACACTAGCAAGTTCATCACTGGGAGGCTAATTCTGTGCTTTGTTTTAATATTCCTCGAACTATTCAGTATTTTCCTCTGAAAGATTTCTGGGAATAGGAATATTACTGTCCTTGGCCAATATATGCTATACCATAACTTAATTAACTATGCATCTGCACTCTTCAATTCATATTTTCTGAAATTAATTCCATAATGTTCAGGTAGATATCCCAAAACAGAACACAGAGTTTGGAACATGGGAAATATGGAGGAACACCTGTTATTTTCTTGTGTACTAGAATATTAATTCAACCCCACAGTGATCTAAATGAGCAAAATAAATTAGTTTACCTGGGTGAAAGGTATCCAGTTGTTAAAGAAATGAAATTCTTTACTCACAACAATCCAGTCTTCTCATTTGAACACCTAAGACACCTCATACATTTTTTAGGATCACTGTTCTTGTCATCCAACTTCCTAAAAAATCAAATTAAGAAGAGTGAAATCTTCATTACTCTATGCTTTCATGAGATTGAGAATCTTGCAGCATTACTGAATTAAATTTTCCTAACAAAACAAAGAAAATAATAATGGACAAGAGAACAATGTTTTCTAAATGCGGTGAAAATAAATGTATTTCCACATTACTTGTATTAAACAATCTTAACTAGCCTTAATTCACAGTGTGTTTTATAATTTAGCAATTACAAACTACCGGTAAATCAAAAGGCTGTATTTAGACATTGAGTTAAACCATGAATTAAATTTGCATGATTTTTTTCAGGTTAAGTTGTAATAATGGACTACATGAGGGCTAAAATTTAAATTTCAGTCTTAAATTTAGGATATATTAACTCAACCTCTGTGGATTGCAAATAAATCATATTTAAAATTAATCATGCCTTAGCATACTGTATTATATGAACCTAGGCCTTATACAAGTAGTCCTTGATGTAAGAAACACAATTAAGCTCAAATTTTCAGTTGCTAAGCAAGGCAATTATGTGAGTTTTGTCCCATGTTATGACTTTTTTGTCACACTTTAGTTACGTCAATCACTGCACTTGTTAAATAAATCATGTAGTCGTTAAACGAATCTGGCTTCCCCACTGACTTTGCTTGTCAGAAGACAGCTGAGGTTACATATGATGATCACATGACCGCAGGATGCAACTGCAATAAGTACATGCCAGTTGCCAAGTGTCTGAATTTTGATCATGTGACCATGGGGATCTGGCAACAATCATCAAGTGTGAAAACCAGTTATAAATCACTTTTTTTCAGTGTCACTGTAACTTCAGTCATTAAATGAATGACTGTAAGTCAAGGACTACCTGCACAAACTTGATTACGTGCATTTTCATGTCATGATATCAAGTCCATTCTCCATACACCAGTACAGAAATATTACAGTGAATATGGAGTTGTTGTATGAACCATAGCAGAATCAGAGGCACTTATTTGGAAGTAAACATAATTGAACTAAATTGGATTTATTTCTTAATAAATTCGCACTGAGCAGAGATATGATGTCATTTTTCAAATTCTGGAGAACAGATAATAGAAAGTATTTAATATGCTGGATCTTAAGTCTTCAAAATAAAATTCCAATATAAATATAATCATATTATAGAAGACTGACTACTTATTAGAAAACTCTGTTTCCACTATGGCTCAGAACTTTCTTCCAATTGTCTATATATCTAAACATCTGCTTATTCCAGGTTTTGGGGAGAAATTCAATAAGAGGCTAAAAATGCCAAATCCAGTCTAAACATTTGGCTGTGTGACAAACCATTATAACTGGTAGTTTTAACATCATCAAACATCTGTCTATTCCAGGTCTTTGGGAAGGACTTAATAGGTGGCTAAAAATGCCAAATCCAGTCTAAACATCTGGCTGACTATGGACAAGCCATAGTAACTATCTTATTAAACTAAGCCAATATTTATCACTGCAGTCATTATTAGAGTTTTTTAAAAATGGATTATTTATTTTTTGGGAGTATTTTGTAATTTATGCAGGAAGACATATTGGATAGGAAAAAATATTCCTCACTGAAGAATATTCTAAGGTGGAGTATTTATTGTAAATCCCTTTAGTTACAAGTACAATTTAGCGCACTATATAGAAAAGCTTCAGGAGGAACCTATAGCTAACAGCCTAGACATTTTAATAGTTCATTAACTAAACCCCCAATTTGAAGCACTAACAATATATTTGCAAGGTCACGTACAGTATTTCAAATTCTGTTAATATATTACACCTTTATCCTGGTGCACCTGAAGTTAACTCTTACTGGAAGCTACATTATTAGCATGTTGGAAATATTTTAAACAAACTTGAAGCATTCATATACAAAATCTTGCAGGAGGGAAAAAGTCACACAGGAATTTTTTTGCATTATGTTACACAATAACTGAAATGCACATTGTGGTACAATTTGCAGTTTTAAAATGTGCAAAAGATTTACTATGTAATTACACTACAATGCTGTGGTATCTACAGAATTCTCATTGCTGCTGCCACATCCCACATGCTTTGTAGCTGAGAACTGTATCGGAGCATAAGCATTCACCTTAGAAGAAATCAAACACTTCCAGGTTATCCATTTTATAATCTTCAACCAAGAATATAAAATGTGGTTTAAGTGTTTGTTTTTAAATAATTCAAAAATTGTTTAAAGTTTAAAAAAAAATGGACCTTTTTCCAAGTGCCCACAAAATCACATAATGATGCCAACTGAAAATGTTACTATTCATTTTAGCACTTTATATATACATTTAGTCACTGTGATTTATTCTATAAATATAAAGCACAACTTAGCAAACATGTGAACACAGCCTGTAAGAATTAAAGAATGAATTGATTTAGGTATACATACTTGATCATTTATTAAATTTGTTGTAAACTGCGTCATAGCATAGTAGGCGGAAAATAAATTTAATATCAATTTTTATAGATGTAGCTAAAAACATCTCGAGATAAGTTTGAAGGGACTGATTTAAATGACTAAAAAATAATTTATACATGGAAATTGAAAGTAACTTGGTTCAGTAGCCAGGAAAACAAGCTATTCTACCACCATATGAAACTATGAGATCATAATGTTAATCCCCAAAAATCTATTGGAAAGTCCCATCATATTCTAGGGGATTTATTTATACCAAGATTTAGTTTCAATCAGGTTGCCTTTCAAGCAAAATACAACAAACATTCTTGTGCCTTAAAGTCAAAGCACTGAAGTAAATATTACAATCAATCCTTCTCTTTTGGGGAACAATTTCAATTTTATTGAGCACAGCAACCAAGCAGAAGTAACATCCACATTTTAAGGGACCTATGAATGAAATGCTTCACAACTAGGACATAAGTCCCTAATTTACTGATGACAATCAGGGCTCTTACTTATGCATTTATATAATAAACATCATATTGTGAGATGAGATTTTAATTATATATCTCTAGTTTTGGTGTTTTAAGCGTCTACTTTTCTATGCACGTATGTAGATTAGATTACAATTATCTTAATGTAGGCTAAAGCTCCAGTCATGCCAAATATAAGTAGAATTTTGGGAGAAAATCTCCAAAAACTAGAGTTTACTTATACTGGTTTAGAAATAAATAACTGTAGAAACCCAGTATCTCCTACCCAAAACTTCTTATTTTCAAATTAACACGAATGAGAAGCACAAACAATAAGCGTCTTAACAATTTAACCACTGGCTGAATAGCATTCTATTACAAACAAAAAGGATACAAAATCTAGTTATTCAGAAACAATTACGTCCTAAAATGAGAAAATAGCAAGTTCCAGATGCACTCAGCTGAAATACAAAGTTCTGCCAATTAACTAGTGCCAAGTTAAATGCTCCAGTAACTGTCCTTCCAAATAGGGTAGTTTATGTATGTTCATATACTTTATTTTTGGAACGCCGACTGTGTATAAAAAACAGCCTTGATATGAGGTATTTTTAATCAATATTTTGGAAATGAAGAAAGTGGACGGGTATTTTTGTAATATTTTCAGCTCTGTACACATTAACATATGAAAAAAATGGTAGTGTTTACCATAATTGTTTTCCTATGCTTCTATAGTATTTTAACCTAACCTGTTCCAAAATATAAAACTAGGTGTGCCAAGAAAACAAATGCAAAGAATTATAGATCAGAAATGTGTTTAAGAATATGTTCTTCACTGTACAAGGCAGTACATTCAAAGTTATCCATCTAGCCATTGGAAACCGCTTCAGGAAACATAAAAAGCCGTTTAATCAGAAAAGAATTTCCACCCCTTTCCTAACTAGAAGCCACACCCTCCAACTAATGACAGAAAAGCATTTTGAATTAGAACTCTACAAGTGCCCTGCCTCAGGCAAAGCAAGTCTCTCCTATTTTCAGAAAAGAAAAGAAACTCTTGCTCAATAAGTAGCAATTAGGCTGCAGAATTTATATGCTGAACACGGTTAAATGGAAGAACACCAGATCAGTGGACCATAGCTTTAGTGCACTGAGTATGATTAACAGAATGAGCCTTCAAAGGTCAATTAAATGTCACCACTTTTGAGGGGGAGAGAAAGTTTTCTGAAATTTGGTCAGTGTGTAGTACTGTAGTGCCTGCAAACTTCTTAATGCTAGTATTTCACTAGGAGTTATGTGAACCCCAGTATCTGTATGTACACACATAATCAATATCTATTTCTGAAAAAGAATGAGTATTTTATACTAGTAGGCAAAATGATGTTAGTGCTATTAGTTATATTTAATCGAGTAAAGCAAAGTATCTTTCCCTGTTTTAGAACAGCTTCAGTGGGATGAAATATTTCTTTCCCGAGGTTTTTAACAGAATATTATAGGATGAAGTTGTGATGATATATTTCTTGAGAATCCTGGAACATAACTGATTGGGGGGGGGGGGGCACAGAAAATATTGTGGAAGTTCCAACTTCATTTCAAAAATGCAAACATTTGGTTTCTGCAAAAACATTTTGGTCTTAGTCAAACAAATTTACAAAGTTTTAAACTTATTCCAGAAATATTCTTATTATAGCCCAATATTTCCAATACCCCCAAGCCCAATATTTCCCATACCCCCAAACAGCAGAGATAATATTTACAATATGCTATAAGTATGAAATACAAAATCTGTCACACACGCACACACTCACAAAAGGTTTTTTTAAAAATCTGCAATAGAAATACGGTGAGCAAGAACTGGAAGTTGAATTATAGTAGCACATCAGAAAAAAAAATGTTTAAGAGAAATCTTTTAAACAGTCTTGCAGTTCTTACAACATATCCTGTCAAGATGGATAAATGATTCAGAAGAATGTTTTTATACTTTTCCCAAGGACAGATGATAAACCTTCACTATGAATAATGAATCTCTACGGCCTCTGTTCTGAAACCCATTAGAAATGACTTACAAGGTCAGCTAATACATAAAGTGATATTAATGGTCTTCCTAACATTGAGTGTTAAAAAGATTAATAGATATCATTGATCTCTGGGAGTTTGCAAAAAAGATCCAAGAAACATAAGTCACATTTCAAAATTGGAGAACTTATCCTTTTTACAACTACAAGAAAAATATCTCCATTAGTTCCATCAACAATTTAAACCTTCCAATACAGTACAATTAAAACCTGAAGTAGATTAAGGCTGGAGTCATACTAAGCAATGCCTGTTTGAAGATGAAAATGTATTGACACAGGAAGGCAGAGAAAACAAAATATAGTACAACTTCAGCAGACCACATGAACTCAAAAGATTTCAAGCACATTTAGACCAGAGAAATGCACTTTTAATCTACTAAAATGCTGTCTGTTTAATATTAAATGTACAATTCATTCAGCTTCATCTGCACTTTTGGTGCTTTTTTTCAATTTTTCACGCACATAAGCTCATCAACCATACATAGATCAAGTTACCCAAAAGAGATCACAAGTTATCCTTCAGTTTCAATCCGAAATACACACGCAGTACTTGGAAGTAAACTGAGGCTTCCTTAACAATAAACAAACACCAGAGCGGAGCGCACAGCTACATTCCCAGCACAACTGGAGCAACTTGATCTGTAGCTCAGTCCACTCAGCCATGAAAGATACCTGTTGCTGCACCTGCAGAACTGGCTCCATTATGTCACCAACGCCAGAGCTTGTAAAAGGACTGTAACTCTCCCCTCCCCCCCCCACCCCCCCCCCCGCAACAAAACTAAACAAAATCAAACCAGCCGGCTCGAGTTTTTCCGCTTGGATTTGTCGTCACTCTGGAACCAGGCGTCCCTTTTTGTTACGATTACTGTTGTTGCTGTTACTGTTATCCCCACATCTCTCTCTCTCTCTCTCTCTCTCCAGATATCCCACCCAGCCACTCTTCCGTGCCACCGACAAGCTCTTTTTAACACAAGGCAAGGCGATTCAAGGAAGGAAGGAAGGAAGGGAGGAAAGAGGAGTCTACTCCAAGCCAAACCCATGTTGTTATGCTTTTAAAGGGGAAAGGAAGCCGAAGGCTAATTCCCGCCACACCTCGCCGTCCCACACGAGCTTTGTAACTTTTTTTTCCCGGCGGCTCCACAACGTTGCTGCTCCGGTGGCGGGACGTGGATGAACACAAAACAAGCGTGTGTTGCAAAGCGAGGCAGACCCTCTTCTCTTCCTCCCCCCCCCCCCCCCGGTTTTCCCCTCCAAAAAATATAGGGCAGCGGCAAAGAGAAAAGCTCAAATCCTCAGAGCGACGAGTCTCCTGCCTCTGAAGCACTGTCGAGGAAGCAGCAAACGTGGAGGGCGGCACCTGTGGCGAAGTTCTTGGCGGGCGCCCTTCTCCCGCGTCTCACCGAACTTGAGCAGCGCAACAGCCGGAGCCCACCTAGTCAGGCGGTCCGCCAAGTTCTCTCTCACCCTCCTCCTCCGCCCGCTCGCTCGCACGTAATTCCCACCCACTGCCTCCGCCGGAGAAGAAGCGGCTGCGGTGCCGTCGCCGGGGCTGCCCGCTTTTCGACTCCGTCCGGAGCGGAGACCCCAGCGCCTAGTGGGAAAGGGAGCGAGCGAGGGCAGCCCCTCCGGTCGTGGAGAAGCAGCCGCAGCAACCGAACGGTGACGCGCTTTGCGTCACGTGGAGTTTAGCCCCAAGAGCGCAACTAAGCGCCCCAAGGAAACTCTGCCCGCCATCCTTCGCGCTCGCCGCTTTTCCCTCCTTCGGGAGCGCGGCCGGGCTCGGGCATTGTCCGTCCCTCAACTGTCCTGTGTCTTTCCTTCCTGGCTCCCCAAGGGGGCGTGAGGGGGAGCGTCCCTTCAGACTCCACCTCTTCTTCTTTTGCTTGCAATGTCTCGCCGTGTTCTTTGTTTCTCCTTGTTTTCCACCCCCACCACCTCCATTCCTCCTCCTCCTCCTCCTCCTCCTCCTCCGCCCCCATTTGCTTTCCCTTTGACAGCTGCGGTTCCTTCCGATTCGGCTGCAAATTCTCTCCTCCCCCTTCCAGAAACCGTAGGAAAGAAAGAAAGAAAAGTAAAAGACTCCCCGTCGCTCCCCACCCGGCCTCCCTTGTCCTGCCAAGCGCCGAAGAGCGCGCGCGCTCCCGCCCGTGGCCGAGCCGCCCCGCTTGCAGGTGGCCAGCGGGAGAATGAATTCTCCACCCCCGGGGCTGCTTCTGCTTTGAAACCCCTCCTCCGGGATTCCATCTTCTCCACGCTCGAGCTCCTCCAATTAGCTCCAGGGGAATGGCAGAGACATGAGCCAATGAAATGACGGCGGTCCGGAGCGTCTCGTCAGCATGAGCCAATCAGGAGGAGGAGGAGGAGAAGGAGGCTGGAACCTTTCCTCCACTGCCTCCTTCTTTCTCATTCTCATCCCGGTTTGTTCGACCCAGTTGCAATTCTCGCAGCTGCGGCGTTGTCCGATACTGTCGAACAGCTGGGAAAGTGTCGGCGGGAAAGGCAACCGCAGCTACTACTCGCCGCTACTACTGTGGGTAGCATTAGGAAACGCTTTCGGGGAAAAGGTGGGTAAACGTCAATAAGGACTCTCCGATTGCGACACGAAGATCTGCAAGAATATCTGGTCGGCGCCCTGTCGAGCCCGCGTATATCATCTTATTTATATTCGTATGATGGCAGCCTTTGATCTTACTCTTCTGCGTGAGGTTGAGCTCATGAAGACTGGCAAAGTGTGGAGTAAAAATTGTAGTCGGGTGTTGAGCCTCGGAAGCATCACCCGCACAACCCAGAAAAGTAAAGCTTTTGGGGCTGATTTGTGTTAGCTTTGTGTGATGTTCATGGGAGCCTGTGCATGCCATTTGTTCAACTTGTGCGTGTTCACTGTTGCACGTGTCTTTTCGCAACTGGCTGTTGGTGCCTAACGTGGGCAGAATGTAAAAATGGACCTGGCTTTTCGAAGAAATGTAAAATAGAAGCAGTAGACGAGTCAATGAAAATTGGCAAAGGATTCATTTCTGACCTTTTGGTTCGGGAACGAATGGATTGCTTCGTGAGAAACACGTGATGGGGAGCGGGGAAATGAACACGGTACAATACAGTTTTTTCTGATAAGGATTTGGGTAGTGAAGACTGTCTTTAATATTTGAAGAAGTTGTGAAAACTTGATGAGTATCTTATTTGTAGCTAATTTATTTGCCAACTATTGTACCTGTGTTACAGTATGGATTTTTTTCCCATGAACAAATGCAGTTTTTACTCTTATATTGTGTTTGCTTTTAAAAATAATGAGCAATGTCACTTTGAGAAAAAAATGGCTGCAATGATTTTTTTTCCTATAAAATGCTAATGTAACACAACTAAGGTACATGCAAGACCTTTGAGGATCTGAACCAGGGGTGAAATCCAGCAGGTTCTGACAGATTCTGGAGAACCAGTAGCAGAAATTTTGAGCAGTTCGGAGAACCAGCAAATACCACTTCTGGCTGGCCCCAGAATGGGGTGGGAATGGAGATTTTGCAGTATCCTTCCTCTGGAGTGGGGTGGGAATGGAGATTTTGCAGTATCCTTTCCCTGCCATGCCCACCAAGCCAAGCCCATAGAACAGTAGTAAAAAATATTGGATTTCACCACTGATCTGAATTTACCTGTAAACCAGCCCCTCTCAATCCCACGCTCCAGACATTTAGAACAATCACTTCCATAATTAGCTGGTTGAGAAGTTGTAGTTTTAATATAGCTAGAGGGTACTAGCTTGGAAAAATGCTAAATAGGCATTGGGTGACCCTTGTCTATATCCTCATTTTGTTTTTATTAAACTTTTTTTTAAAAAACTTAAAATGGCTTCATGATTTTTTTTTTCATTTGAAATGATAGTACTTGCTTTTAAGATGTGTAGAAGAGCCAGTAGTATTTTTTTCCTTAAATGGATGGATCTCTGCCATCCATTTAAGGCAAAATATTGATCTCTGCCTTTAGTTGCTGAAGATCTGGTCACAATGTTTATTTTCATTCTATCTTAGTTTAGGAGCATAAAATAATCCATAGTGAAACCAGCTGCATTTTAGCCTAGCGGATTGTATACAAATCCATTCATGAGATTATAGTTCAGCCATTGGGTTCACATTACACATTAGCCTAAGATGTGATTGGTTAATATGTATTTACGGTAATATATCATGAGAATACAACCAATATAAATCAGTTTGTCAATTTGTCACATGAACCCAGAAAAATAAACCATGGTTAGGTGTGTTAGATAAATAAGCTAACAGTGATCACTCTTGAAAGCTACTTGGAGGCTTTGGTTAATAAGATATTTTGCAAGCCAGAATTTTTTTCAGGGATAAGATTTACAAGCTTTATGTACAAGATTTACAAAATAGAAGCTATTTTGTATTAGCTTCATTTCTCATTTCCATGCAAAGTTCAAAATGCCGAATTGGGACCACAGTTATTATAGGTCCTGTGACTTACTATATACAAAGTGGCTAGGTCAGCAGGAACCTGAGTTAGGGACTTGAGTTTTAGGTGCTTCTGACTATTGACTTTGTCTTCTACTACATTTGGCTTCAGATCGGCAATCAGCATTTTTCTCTTATTTTTGTAAGAGTGCTATTCTCAAATTTATTATACAGCAAGATTTTTGATCTTGTTTCTTGCTTTTATTATGCTCACAGTCTAAGAATTTTATTATGTGCTGTCCTAACAGTGGATATGATTTATTAATTGTAAACAAAGAACCCGATAATTTCTGCTTCATAGCTGGCAATCCAGCTAGGTGAATTTTTTATTCACCTTTGACTATGTTCAATCCCACAGTATGGCAGTTAGTAGTGTGTATTAAGTGAATATGCATTTACCCATAGGTAGTCTTTGGGTTAAGATGGCTAGTAGGATTGGAAGTGCTAAGTGATGCATCTGAAGCACATGAACTCATAAGACTATATTGTTTAGCGCTGGCACTTCTGGTAGTCCCAGTTGTTAAATGAGAATCATATGGGTCATTAAGCAAGTACATATGCTTAACCATGACTTTCAATTTCCTACTGGCTTCCCCAATGACTTTGCTTATGGGAAGCCAGCAGGGAACATTGGGAACCATGATCATGTAATTTCAGGAATGCTGTGATGAATGGAACTCTGAGGACCAATCATAACTACAACTTTTTATTTATTTATTTACTTATTTATTTATTATATTTCTATACCGCCTTTCTCCCATAAGACTCAAGGCGGTGTACAACCAAGAAGAATATAGACATACAACCATTTAATAGGAGCCTGGTTTAGCTCAGCAGACTAAAAGCATAGTGATCAACACCAGCTGTTTGCAATTACTGTAAGTTCGAATCTCACCAGGCTCAAGGTTGACTCAGCCTTCCATCCTTTCTAAGGTAGGTTAAATGAGGACCCAGTTTGTGGTGGCAATAAGCTGACTTTGTATAAATATACAAAAGTATGAAGGCTTTTGCTTAACGCATTGTAAGCCGCCCTGAGTCTCCGGAGAAGGGCGGCATATAAATCAAATAATAATAATAATAATAATAATAATAATAATAATAATAATAATAAATTCCTTCAATGTCATTGTAAATTTGAATGGTCATTGATCGAATGGTCATAGTCTGAGGATCCCCTGTAAATCTAATTACATTTTTAAAAAAAATCAGGCTACAGATACCTGACGTACATGTAACTAATTTAACGGAGGGCAGGATCAAACGAAGAAGATATTTCATAACGTAGGTATCAAAATTCAAAATCCATGTATGAATTTTTTTATTGAAAAGTGAATGTGAGTCATGTTTTCCCTTTTTAAATTAAATATGGGCTGAAAGAATAATTTTCTAGTTACTAGTGTTTATTTTGAAGACAAATGCTATAAAAACTAATCAGCATGTTTTTATAACTGAGGATATATGTATAATGTCTTATGTAAGGTGACTTAACACAGCCCTCTTGTTTTGAGTTTTCAGTGCTGAAGATGAATTGGAAAAGTTCCCTTCTGGGAGCAGTGTTAATTTTATTTTGTTCTAATCAAGTATCTCATATGATTCTGGAAATCTAACAAGCATAAATTCTGTGCAATGCATTTTTGAAAACAATTTGATAATGTTGACAAAAAAATAACATTCTAATCAGCATTGATCTTCTTTATCCTGCTTTTCTGACGAAACAGTATCAGTCTCATACCTAAATGAAAATATTTGTTTGTTTGTTTGTTTGTTTCAATTTATATAGCTGCCAATCTGAAATTCATGATTTTGGGCAACTAGCAATAATTAAAAATAGCATAAGAACATAAAGCAAGCAAGAAAGAACAGTATGCACTTAAACTGCACCCAAGATAAAAAAAAACAAAATCACAACACAAATCAGCATTAGCCATTGTATGAATTGAGACTTATACTCGGATTCTCAGATTTTGGGAAACTATCTACAAATATTAAACTTAAGAGTTATCAATTGTGGCTCATGAGGACTCTAGATAATCCAAAAGACCTCCATTTTTTAAAAAAAATTAAAAAGGCCTCCTATGATATTTTCTTTTCTTATGAGACACTTGCTATTTTTAATGTTGTAAAGCTACTTTCTTCATTTTTTAAAAAAAATTGTGCCTGTGTGCTACACACTTGATGCAAAGTAGAAAAAATATATTCAATACAGGCAGTCCTCAATTTACAACAGTTTATTTAGTGACTACTAAGTTACAACAGCACTGGAAAAAGTGACTTATGACCACTTTTCACATTTATAACTGCTGCAGCATCCCCGTGATCATAATTCAGACACTTGGCAACTGACTCATATTTATGACAGTTGCAATGTCTTGGGTCATAAAAGGTGACCTTTTATGACCTTCTGACAAGCAAAGTCAATGGGGAAGCCAGATTCACTTAACAATTGTGCTATAGTTAATTTACTTAACACCTGAGACAAGAAAGGTCATAAAATAGGGCAAAACTCACATATATCTCATTTAGCAATAGAAATGTTGGACTCAATTGTCATAAATCGAGGATTACCTGTAGAAGGGCTGCATGTAAATGTAGTAGCTGGAGGTGCATGAAGGTGATGTGTAGTAACGGAAGCCAAAACAAGAGAAAAAACATTGACTAACATATCTTACGTTCAAACTATGTAAAATTTTAGGCCTTTAATTTAATGAAAGCTATGAGCATCCTTTTAGAGAAGCTCTGCATATTGATAAATGCAAACCAGCTTTGATTGAAAGTACAGAAGGGTAAATGATTGTGATGCATCTGAGTATTTTCGAATTGCAAAAAACTCTTGAACTTGTAATGCAACAAAATTAATAAAGGGTGCTGCCTTTTAAATAGTATAGCAGAGAACTTTCTGTGTCATGGGTACATCTTCTATAGAGGTAGTAATTAGCGATATTTTTCTAAAACAGCACAGAAAATATTAGATATTTTTTCTCATACTAGAGGTGTTATAAAGAATTCATGAAATTATATTTTTTCCTTGAAACAAAGTGCAAGTAATGATTATTAATACCATCACTGAATTCTTGAAGTTCTGTTTCCAAAAATTTTATGGGCACAGAAAGGAAAGAGTTACATCTTTTGAAAGATAGACATTCAAGTTCCATTGAAGCTGTGTGCCAAGAAAAAAAGGAAATAAAAATAACTTCAAATTACTCTAACTATCACAACTGTGTAGGAATTGGTATTTGAAGGCCAACAGAATTCATAAGGGCACTTGAGTGGCACATGTTTGCAGTTTCTTAAAGCCAATGCTTAAAGATTGTGGGTCGACCTTCTGCAGCTGCAATGGCTTCTGGAGAAAAGATACCTTGTTTTTTAGGAAAATGCACCTAGTCATAGATGCCACATTCCCTGGCATATGGTACTAAAAAAGCATTTTTTTGCCATCAGATATAAAATGCTATAGCGTTAGACTTCTTGATGATAATGATATTATTATTATTATTATTATTATTATTATTATTATTTTATTTCTATACTGCCCTTCTCCCGAAGGACTCAGGGCGGTGTACAGCCTATTAAAAACACAAAAACAGATATCAATTAAAAATAATTAAAATTATTAAATAATTTTGGCTCAGATTTAAAACCCAAAGTTTAAAACACCCAATTTTAAATCATTACATTGATAGCCCAGCTTGGCAGAACAGCAGGGTCTTGAGGGCACAGCAAAATACATGGAGATCGGAGATCTTACACATTTCTGGGGGCAGTTCATTCCACAGGGCAGGGGCTCCCACAGAGAAGGCACTCACCCTGGGTGTCGCCAGCTGACATAGCTTGGCCGATGGCACCCTGAGAAGACCCTCTCTGTGGGAGTGGACTGGCCGGTGGGAGGCTACTGGTGGCAGAAGTCGGTCTCGAAGGTACCCAGGTCCTATGCCATGGAGCGCTTTAAAGGTGGTAACCAACACCTTGAATCGCACCCGGAAGACCACTGGAACCAGTGCAGCTTGCGCAGGAGGGATGTCACATGGGCACAACGAGTTGCGCCCATAACCACCCGCACGGCCGCATTCTGGACCAGTTGGAGCCTCCGAATGCTCTTCAAGGGGAGCCCCATGTAGAGATACTGTTATACTGTAATATTGTTTTAAAAGAGGCTGCCATGCTTAATGCATCTACGTGGTCTATATGTATTTAAAACTTGCTTAATGATGCTGAAAATGAATTACTACATCTAAGTTTTTCTTAAAGGTAGTAGATTTTCTTAATTGTTATTTTTTAGTATCCTCATAGTTTGAACTTTTCAAAGAGTATCTTCACCAATAACTGGAAGCAGGAAATAAAACCAACTTGGCTTTCTCTCCAATTGAGGTTTATTTTTTCATTAATTTATTTTGGTGATAGGATTTACTACATATTCTGATTCTTG
This sequence comes from Ptyas mucosa, assembly GCA_012654045.1. NCBI lineage: Eukaryota > Metazoa > Chordata > Lepidosauria > Squamata > Colubridae > Ptyas > Ptyas mucosa. The sequence goes on along the minus strand of WNWU01000017.1, from coordinate 940,850 downwards.
TAGTACCTAAATATTTTAAAAAAACCCAAAAGAGGAGGAAAAATCCCTAAAATCATCATACAGGGTATATATTCACAGACAGAGATTAAACATTCACAGTTGTACATTAAACATTTCAACAAGTGGAAGCCATAATTTGTTACAACCATATATAGCTAATCTGTATTGATAAGCTATTGATTTGTCAATTGCTAATAATATCAATTCTGTAGTTCATTGAATAATTGGAGCCACATGTTTGTCTGTCTCCTGGGCCCTGCCAAGTGAAACTCCTTATTAGACAGGATCTCCAACATGCTCCTTCTATTGGGTTTGATGGGATGGGCAGACATAATCAGAAAGAGATGGTCCCTTATACTGAATAGTTTCCTAATTTGACTGTTATTTAGCTTTTTTATTGATAAAAGGCATTTATAAGCATAAATCTTGTTTCACACATTAAAATGTCAAGCAAAGGGATTCATTGTCAAAAAAGTAAAAATAAAAATAAATTTCACATTTGAACATTTGGCTCTGTGGTAGAGATCTCTTTTCTAGTTACAAAATAAATGTTCTATTGTTTTAGCATTAATATGACCCTCTAAGATGACCATTTGATTGCCTTTCCTACACTTTTAACAATATTAAAACAGTAATAAAACTTGCAATAGATTTCAAGCAGTAAGTCACATCATTACAAATACAGAACTACAAAAGCTAAATAACAATTGGGACTAAGTATGGAAGTTGTTAGCTTATAGGATTTTATTTTTCAGTAAAATTAGATAAAGTAAGATCTACATAAAATGGCATATTTTGTAAGGCTTAGTGTTGCTAAGGAGATGCTTCCAATGTTGTTATACATGCATTATGGTTTTATGCTCATTTTGCCTGATGCAGCCAAGTATTTGATGAGCTATATGCTCCAATGCATAGTACATGATTGAAACTAGTAAAGCATTAGCAATCCGACATTCAAGACTTTAGAACTGCAACAATATTCAGCAAATGCAAGAAAACATGGTACTTTTGAAATACAGAAGAAGGATTTGTGGTGAAGTCAAATCAAGTCAAATCTAAACACAAATGCTCCGAAATTCAGCTGAAAAGTTAATCCAGAGAGTCTGAATAGTGTGTGATCTTTGTAACAAATGCCATTAAATTCCTATTGGCGTCTTAATTTATTGCAGAGGATTGGGGCGTACAAAGCATCTACTAACTCCTAAGTTTATCAAACTTCCCCTGTGTGTGTCTTTAGTAATATTGTGAGAACAGTGCAATAATCTAAGTTACTGATTATTGAAAATTAGGAATGATTTATTAGCTCATATAACACTCTAGAACAGAGGTGTCAAACTCATGACAACACATTGTCACGCAATGCATCATAACTTCCCCCTCTTTGCTAAAATGTGGATCGGCGTGGCCAGTGCATGACGCATCTGGCCCACGGGCCATGAGTTTGACATTCCTACTCTAGAAGGATCCAGGATCAGAATTTAGCATGATATAAATTCTGGGATCAAAAAGCAGGCATGAATAGTTATGCTTTAGTAGTTAGGATAATAGCATCCCAAAGCATGCTAATCAAAGTAATAAATTATTCTTATTGGAAAATAAGAACTGTTAAGATTCAGTTTAATGGAAAGTGGGGGAGATAGGCATCTCTCATAATTCTAGAAAAGTAATATTTTAAATTTGTCTAGGAAAACATGAAAAACCAAACACATAGCTTATTGAGCAAGACTAGTGTGCAAAATAGCCTCTTAATTCCCTTACTGTTTTATATCCTGATGTCAGTCATCCAACTTCAGCATCAAAGCAAAAGGATGCCCACCTCCATCCTAATGTATCATCATAAATGTTGACTATGATTTTCTTTAAATTGTTGTGTTCCTGAGAACATGGTACAATTAATTCCAGGCGTAAGTCAACACATGAACAAATTTATTATAAAATTACTTGGATTTTTACATTGCTGCTTGGTTTTCTTAATAAACCGTAGTCACAGAATAATAGATTAGACCAATAATATGAACATGTACACAATTCTTAAATCGCAAAACATTTTTGAAAAATATCTCTATACTGAGAAAATATATTTTTCATTTTCATTTCTTAATGTTTCAAAATGGGTTTTCCATAAAACACTACTGTAATTTCATACAGAAAGCCTTAAAGAAAGCTATTCAAGTTTAGTTAAAGAGAGTAATTAATAGTGCAATGTTAATTTATATGTAAACATGAGATAATCACATACAGATATTTCAGTACATATAGTCTCTACTAATCTTATAATTATATTCATTTTCTGAATGATAAGCATCTCTTCACAATATCATTTGATACCATGCAAATGTATTGGATATCAAGAAGCTGATGAAATTCCATCAACAAGTTTCTGAAGAACCTTCTTATTCAGAAGAATGAAAATTAAAATACATACTGAGTCAAAATTATTTTATCAATCAAATTACAAATAGGAACTAAACATACACAATCTAGAAGAAAAACTTTAATAGCGTACTCTCTGCTCACAAAGCAGTGACCCTGGAAAAAGTGCTTGCCTCATTCTGGGAAGGATACAGATTCAATTCCATGATCTTCCTCCTGTGGCACAACTGCAGTGTCCTTCCTCATTTCTAAGATGCAATGGAGGCAAGGGCTGCTTCAACAGACTGTGTATTCTTCTCCCCAGTATAAATGCCAGACTGTAGCTGGTCATCCTTCACAACAGCCCACGACATCTGGTTGGTAGAGAACTTAGCAGCCCACTCCCCTGAACTGCTAATAACAATGATGCCACCTAAGCCTCCAACTCTGGTTTTCATACAATCTAGAGCAGCATCAGCAGCCTCTCCTGGTGATTTCCCTGAAAAATCAAAATATGAAAAATGCCTTAATTTTAAAAGAAAGAAATCAAAGGTACGTTTTAAATGGATAACTATTTTATATGTTTTAAACAGATAGACTATTTTGCGTTCTGCCAACAACCTTTTGAAGTAAATTTTGAAGGGAGTGCTTTCAAGTCAGTTTTTGACTCCCGATGACTGCCTGGATTAATCCTTTCAGTTTTCTTGGCAAAATTTTCAGAAGTGGCTTGCCATTGCCCATTTCCTAGCATTGAGATACAGTGACTGGCCAAGATTACCCAGCTGGCTTTGTGTTTAAGTGGAACCGAACGCATACTCTCCCAGTTTCTAACTGGTGCCTGAACTTCTATACCAGGTGTGTCAAACTCGCAATCCACGGGCCGGATGCATCACGTGTTTGCCACACCCATACCCGGTTTAGCAAAGGGGGAAAAAGTAGTGATACATCACATGACATTGCCATCATGACGTGAGTTTGACACCCCTGCTCTAAACCAAGCTAGCTCTCTCTGAGGTAACTAAGTGTCATGAACAAAACAAATGTCTGAAAAGAAGCATATCCAAAGAACTATGCCATTATTTCTATGAACATAAGGGCTCTTTAGGCTTGTTGCTTTCAAAACAAGAGGGGGAAAAAACTTTCCAATTCAGGTGGATTTACTTTCTTTTGAAAGTGAAGAGTGCTTCAATCATTGTGATCTGACAGCTGTTCATCACAAAGGACGCAGGGATGAAAATTTCCATTGAGTCTCCTCATTCCCATTGTTTGAACTACTAAATGTTTTAGTTTTAATCAGTAGAAGGCTTCCTGCCCAAATTCTACAGAAATTATTGTTAAAGTCTCTTCAAGCTCTCTAAAACAGACAAGATTATAGCCTACCAATCTACTGGTAATTCAAGGTATGTTTTGCTAGATTTGATTAATTCCTGACAATCATACTTGCAACTTACAACTACTAATGAAGTCTTCTAACAACAAAAATTATTCTTCCAATTATTTTAATGACAAAAAACTTTGTTACTGAAAAGAAGAGTGGATGAGTCAACCAGTGTCACAGTATACAGGCTTATTTTTCTGGTTTTGTCTCCACTCCCTTCCAAATGAATGGTTTAATAAAGATCAGTTATTAATACTCTGGACAACTTTCAAAAGCATCATTTTATCCCTGAAAAATAAGACTTTATCAATATCAATATCTCTAATGCACACCTATTAAGTGTGGCTATTATAATGCATGTTAACTCAACATTTTATTAAGTTCCAAGTATACAGCAAGCCCAAAATAGTCAATAAACAGTATTTAAAAAAAAGCAAGAAGCATTTAATCAACTAGTTAATTCAATGTCCAAAAACAACAACTCATTGTATGTGCAAAATAATTTCAATGCTATCTTTCAAGATTGTTTTTCTTCCAATTTATAATCTTTGTTTGGAAGTAAGCCACTTGACTTAAAAATATCAAATGAATCAGGTGTGAAGTATAATCCATAGAGACATAACCACCAGATAAAAGATTTTCTTCTTCCTCCTAACAGAAATGAAACTCCAGAATGGAAATGATTCCTATGCTTATAAACTAGAGCCACTGCCTTTAAAAAGCCAAGAAGGAGGAAATGTTCACTCTACAACAGCTGCTATTGCAAAGTTTAGCTATTCTGATTCTGTGAGGGAGTGATTCAGTTCTAAACCTTCAGCTGAGCACATCCTCTTCACTTAGGGCGCACTGAAGTTTCTAGCTTTAGTTGAAAAATGCTGATTTTATTATACATTTCTGTTATAATAGTCTAAACACGAGAATAAGCCCACACATTCATATTGTCTAAAAGCTCTTCTTTGGCTAAAGAATGCTGAACCAATATTGTCAGCTAAAGCACCTTGAAGTGTGATTTAACCTGGAAACACTTCTTAGCTGTCTCACTGTTTTATTTATTTTATTTATTTTATTATTCATATTTCTATGCTGCCCACTCTCCGAGGACTCTGGGTGGCTTACACCAAAGACATTATACTAAATAGCATAATGCCCCCAACAATCTGGGTCCTCATTTTACCCACCTTGGAAGGATGGAAGGCTGTGTCAACCTTGAGCCTAACTGTTGCAGTTAGGACCAGTTTATCTTTTCTATGTTATCATATCAGGCCTGTTATATACATGTACACGTCCATGCAAGCCAGAATCAAGTTTTCAGGTTATAAACCTTATGGCTGTTTTAAGACAGATTCTGGAATGTTTCTTTACCCATATATTACTCCGACATTTTTTTGCTTTATATCATTTTTTTTAAAGATGCTAAAAATGTATCCCACCCTTTCACATACACTTTATTTATGTCAGGCCTCAGCAAAAACCTAGCCCACCTGTGCTGTTTTAGAAAAAAAAAACTAAGCAGGGTCAAACCTGGCTAATCCTAGGCCAGGAAATCCTAGGGCTAAGAATTCAGAAGTTCAAAAACAGGGACAACCTTTTCTACATACTGTATCTAAGAAAGTGTTGCTGAACAGTCATTGGGAATCAAGCACAACTCAGGAAGACTTTATGTTTTCCTGATATTGTACAACTCTATCTTGAAAGTTCTCCAACAGAAGTTCCTTCACTGCTTTTGTATGATTGCAGGAACATGCTGTATCAGTCTATTTCCAGGGTTACATTCAATTTAATGCCAATAGGCTTTCATTCACCCTGCTGATTTTTTCCTTCCTCATCATCCCTGAAGCTCCCTATCTACCCAAGAGATAGGGAGTCACTTCTAACAGCAGATTTGAAAGGAAAGAATTTGCTCTGCTGGCTGATGCCGTTCTGGATGGATACCACTGGGCTTCAGTACAATTGCTATCACGAAAGCAGTGGTTTTCATATGGATTTCCTTTTTTTACTAATTGAAATAGTACTCCAGTCCTCAAGATAGAAATATTGTAGAAGGATTTTTTTTTCCATAAGTGTCTTAAGGAACTTGTCGAATGTCCTTTAATTCCTTCTTTAATCGTTAAAACGAACAATTTGCCAGTATTGTTAGGTAATTCAAAGAATATTTTAGACATAAAAGTGGCTAACATTTAAAACAGCTATTACAGTATATGCTGATAAAATATGCCATATAGTAATTATAAAGACCCTATACTAAGATTTATTGATATAGTACAGCAATATGGTGTGTTGTCAGGTTATTCAGTAGAATCACTTAAGTTTGTTCTAATACTGAATCTGTAAGAAAAAATAATAGAGAAGAGTAAAAAGTACAAGAAAAAAAGAAAAGAATATAAAGAAGTGACTTCCAACTTCATCACAAGTTGTGATGAAGATTGGAAGTCACTTCTTTATATTCTTTTCTTTTTTTCTTGTACTTTTTACTCTTCTCTATTATTTTTTCTTGCAGATTCAGTATTAGATTTTACTATTATAATCAACATTATTTTGTATATAGATATAGAAATATATAAAAGTAGAGCAATTCTATGAACCTATGGGGTATATGCTTCAAAAAATAAATATTAACGCCTTTGTTAGTACTCTTTATTTTAAATAGATTGATTATTAAGAAGTATGGAAAGACAAGACCCTTGTCAGCTCTACATAGTAGACCTGAACTAAGTAACATAGAATAGGACTACTTTTATTGAAACAGCTATAGTAACAAAATCTTGTAGCCCTGAATCTGCTCCCCCCTCCCTTACTTTATATTTGCGTGAATTAAAAAGAGGCTTGTCTGAGACATTTTCTCAAATTACTTTCTTGACTTAGGCCCCACTTATTTGATCATTGCCTTGGTAGAAGCTCTTCCTCCAGTCTTTAAGGGCCATTCCCTATACCTCTATACTCCTTTTTTTTTTAATCTAACCTACAGTTTGTGATGGTTTTATGATCGTAGGTAGGTGGTCTTAGAAATCAGTCACAAAACAAACAAACACACACACTTTCATGCTTTTTAACTTTATTACTGGGTATATGTTTTAACCTGTTTCTTTGTATGTAATTTAACTGACCAAGTTTTAGCGTTGACATTCATAAATATCGGGTTAAATGCTCCCGGTTCGGACCGCATCGCCTGATCCGGTAGCGATGGTGGTGGGTGATTCGGAGAACTGGTAGCAAAAATCCCTACCCCTAACCCCCGCTCAGTTGAGCCGCGCAATCATCAGAGGCATTTTTAAATTATTTTTAAAAGCATTTTTTCTACAACCTCTTCGGCCGAAAAAATGCTTTTAAAAGTAAAAAAAAAAAGCCTCTGATGATCATGTGGCTCAGCTGGGATCGTCAGAGGCTTTTAAAAGCATTTTTTTACAACCACTTTGTTTTTAAAAGAAAAAAAGCCTGATGATCAGGCAACTCTGCTGGGATTGTCAGAGGCTTTTTTTCTTTTAAAACCATTTTTTCTACAACCTCTTCGGCCGAAGAGGTTGTAGAAAAAATGGTTTTAAAAGGGGGAAAAAAGTAGGCCACACCCACCCAGTCACATTATCACCACCACCAAGCCACGCCCACAGAACCGGCAGTAACCAATTTTACATTTCACCACTGATAAATGTGTAAATATGATTTTGGGAGAGGATAGTATGATTTTAAATGTGGATACAAGTTTGAATTACGTTTTCAAATTTTGAATTTATATTTATTACTGTGTTTCTCCAAAAAGACGACCCACCTTGAAAAGAAGCCCTATCACATTTTTGAGCACATGAGATCAAATTAAGTCCCTTAGAAAATTAGCCCTAATTAAGACCCCGCCCACCCCGGAGTGCAGGGAGTGGGGCGAGGCACACAGGTAAAAAATAAGCTAGGGTGGGGATGGGGGGGTGGAGCTGCCCTACTTTCCAGGCCTCGCACACCCCAATACCTGCCTCACCTTCTTCTGCGGCTACTTGCTGCCACTTGCATGCATTGCCCTGGCCTCTGTTTCGCCTTCAGATGCCTGCCAGCATCTGTTATCTGCAGTCGATAACAGAGCTCCAGATCGGTCCGGAGCTCTATTATCAGCTGCAGAGGGCTTTCCAGAAGTCATCTGCAGCTGATAACGGAGCTCTGGATCAATCCGGAACTCTGTTACTGGCTGCAGATCAGTGGTGGGTTGCCCCCGGTTTGGACTGGTTTGCAAGAACCAGTAGTAAAACTGGCGGGAGGCCCCGCCCATCACCCTGGATGTCATCATTGGCGATCTGTGCATGCACAGAAGCAAGGCGCGCGAGCAAAGCGAGCATGCGTGTGGATCCTGTTGCAAACCGGTAGTAAAGGTAAGTAGAACCCACCCCTGCTGCAGATGCCTTCCAGCAGGCATCTGAAAGCAAAACAGGCCAGGGCGATGCGTACGAGTGGTGGCAAGCGGCCACAGAAGAAATGGGCCAGCAATGGGCTGCTGCTGGGCGGGGCCATCGGTGCCACCACTGCAAGGTGAGTCTATCATTAGAACCCTCCAAAAAGAAGGCCTAGCCGTTTTTTCAGGGGTCAAAAGAAAATAAGACCCGGCCTTTCTTTTTAGAGAAACACAGTAATATATGAAGAAAATGTTGGATAACCATTTGTCTGAAGTGGTTTAGGGTTTCCTGCCTAAGCAGGGGGTTGGACTAGAAGGGACTCCAAGGTCCCTTCCAAATCTGTTATTCCATTCTATTCTGTCTTAAACATGGAATGTCATGAAATTGTCCTTTCACAAGAAAAGACAGCATCACCCTAGATTGGTAGTCTTAGACTGTGTGTTCATTCTCTGCTTCTAAACAGGACTTCTATCGACAGAATGGAAAGATTGACCAATATTATTCTGTGTGGTCAAGGTTTCCTGCTGCATTTAATAACTGAGCTGATGCTTTGAAAAGGCTATTGTTCGTATGTGCCTGTTTTCTGTATTTACTTTTTTTCTGCATTCCTTTCTCCCTTTTTATTAAAGCAATTTTTAAAGAAAATTTGACTTTCCAGTCTCTCCTACAGTCCTGAACTTTCCTAGTGGTCTCCAATCAAGCCTCAGCCAAAGTCAGCTAAATAACGTCATCTACAGTATAAGGAATATAAAACATACATGATTTATTTTAAATTCCTATCTAGCCATTAAGCTTCCTTTGTGACTGAGCCTTTCTCAGCCTAATCTGTTACACAAGATCATAGCGAAGATACAGTTGGAGGAACAAGTGCCAGATATTATGACTTGAGCATCTGAGAGAGGAATGTTTTAATCTAATCCTCCCAAAGAAACAGAAGCAACCTTTTCTCTATCCCATAACTAAAAAGCTAAACCAGGAGGCCCTTGAGGCAGCAAACTCTTATTTAAAACACAATTGTTATCTGCTCCCAATGCAGACAACCTTTCATGTGAGGGGAAATGATGTTCCAAATTTATGTAGCTAAACATTTGTTGTCAAGTTACATAAAATAGAGATCAAGAGCCCTGGTGGCACAGCAGACTAAAGCACTTATTAACATCAGCTGCCTGCAATTACTGCAAGTTCAAATCTCACCACGCTCAAGGTTGACTCAGCCTTCCATCCTTTCAAAGGTAGGTAAAATGAGGACCCAGATTGTGGGGACAATAAGCTGACTTTGTATAAATATATACAAAGGTATGAAGGCTATTGCTTAACGCACTGTAAGCCGCCCTGAGTCTCCGGAGAAGGGCGGCATATAAATCAATTTTTTTAAAAAAAAATTAGTAAGATAGCCAGGTTATCAAGGGCTTTGGAGACAATATATCTACCAACATTGTTTTGCAACTCAGTGTTTTCTGTGAAACTATTTGAAGTTCTTGAGTAACACAAATTAGCAACAGAATCACACTTTTCCCTGTAAGTAACTATATTCAGAAAAAAGATTGGATTAATATGTGTCCAGACTGTAATAGAAGTCAAGAGTTTAGATAACCCAAAAGGTAAAGTTTTCCATGGTCAACCATAGTTAGATTATGTTATGGTCACATGAATATCCTGTTGCCAGCTGTTTATCATAGCACTCTTCCACATCAATACCCAGATCAGAGCATTTGTTTTCAATGAATTTATTATATTTAAACAGAAGTCAGAGGAAAAAATGGTATTTATAACAGATATAAAAGGCTCTTCAGCATTGAGTAACCCAAACCTTTCAATAGTTATAAGCATATTGTTGCTGAATGTGAAAATATGACATGAACATTTTGCAGTCATGCTTTTTTTACTTACAACCAACACTTCATTGGATGCAACTTTTTTTTAATAGAATTATTCCAGTACATATTGGTAGAATGTCACTTTAGGATGATTTTGACTGAGATCAACACAAATATAGCTAAAAAGAGAAAATGCTGTTGTTTGGAGATGATCCCTGAGGCCAGCTGTTATTAGCTTAGTAACATCTAAATATATTTCAATTCCTATAATTCCCCATCCAGGATGATTTCATGGAGAGCACTAGCTTGAAGAAAACTAACTTAAATTATTAAGTTGTTTCATTTTCTCTTTGCCAATTCCATCGATTATACAAATATAAAGTGTAAGGAGCCTCGTGTTAGATATACTGATAAAGCCAGTAGGTGTTCAAGGCAACAAATAAAATTCATGTAAAAACAGAATCAAACCCAAACAAAACAAAACAAAAAATGAAGGAGCTGGAATATTTCTTGCAGTAAAACCATAAACTGGCATTAGAAGTACTTAAAACTTGACAATTAGGAAGGCCACTAATGATGGCTACGGATAGCAGGAAAACTTCATAGGCCCTTTGCTCTGAATGGCAAATTAGAGCTCCAAACATTTACATTTTTAAGAAGAGCAGATGCTAGAACAGGGGTGTTAAAGTCACATCGTTATGTCATCACGTGACATATTGGGACTTTTTCCCCCTTCACTAAACTGAGGGTGGGTGTAGCCAGCACGTGACACATCCAGCCTGCAGGCCGTGAGTTTGACAACCCTGTGCTAGAACAAACCTTCGCATTTATATCAGATTGCATTTATGTGTATTAGCTCCTAAATCAGTATTTGTTGCATGACCAAAGTGCTTCCAACATGATGCATCCTCAAAACTGAAACAAATAACCAATGACACTGTTCATCAACTCACTGTGTGCAATACTACTGCTTCATGCTTTATATAATGTAAAACTTCTGAAACATCAGTATATACCTTGCTCCATATGGTAAAGAGTAAGTCTTGCCAGGATCACTTTCATAATGCTCTCTCCATGGCCAGTGGTGGAGGTGGCACCAACGCTATTATCTGCATAACCACCACTTCCTGGGAAAGGTAAAAGCAGTTTAGTAACCCACATCTCCAATCAATATCCATGTATTACACAGTGCAGGCCAGGGATAATATCAACTATATTTTGGAGTTTTATTAACAATGAAGGACTCAAATGGAATGCAATTGCCTCAATTTTCATGAAACTAGATAGAGAAAGTAAAGGGTGGAAAGGAACACCATCAATGCTTCCTCAGAAAAGAATGCCTACTAGACTGTTTCCATGGGAAAAGCATGTTCAGAGAACATATTTTAGTATCTGAAGAAACATTCTCAAAATATTTCACACTTTCCACTCCATCAACTTATCTTGATATATGGTGTTTCCTAAAAGCTATGAAATCATCTCATCTTAAGAAAACATGCCATTCAATAAAAATAGTTTTGTTTGAACTACAAGCCAAACGGTTACTTGCTGGTTCCACTTCAGTACTTTCCATTCTCCCTGTTCAGATTTAAAAGGATCTGGTTCTATGCGGAGCAGGGATGGCCTCCGGAAGACCTACGAGCCCTTATTATCTCTGGAATGCAGTCACTGAGCATTATGAAACTATTATTGATCGTGTGCATTTTATGAGAAAGAGAAGACACGTCTATGGTATTGTTCTTCCCCTACCTATGCATGCTGTATCACCAACACGGCCAAGCCGTTTGTTAGTAAGTCCTCCTGTTGATGTTGCACAAGCTACATTTCCTGCACTGTCGATAGCAACGGCTCCAACTGTTCCAAGGTCTCTGCCAAAAATAGCATTTCAGACAATTAGCTGCAGATCTCAAAGCATTTGACAAACAAACACAGCGTCTGTTAGCATAGGTAGCTATTTTTCAAGTATGAAATGACAACAGGCTGTCTTCAAACTCAAGCCATGAGTCTCCATGCAGGTTCATTTAGACGACTTACTAAAACAACACAGCCAGGTTAATGCACTATATGGGGATTATACTTAAACTGCCACAGACTTTTAATTTACGTAAAATTATTAGAATCACAGATTTCTGTTCAGATTAAAGTTTTTCCTCTTCTTTCCCACAAATGGCTTTTTTTTTTTTTTACTTTGACAGCTTGGACAAATAGGATCTTTCTCGTGGACTACTATCGTTCTCATTTACTTGCAATTGCTTTGGGCTGCTACAGCTACTGAATCCCACAAATTGCAATTCTATCATTAAAATCAATGAAAAGTCAGTGTTTTTAACAACAAAATCCATCCAGATCAGATCAAAGACCTATTTAAATGACTGGTCTCAAGCTCAAATCATTACAACGGCTGCAAGGCGGGTTAATTAGACCAAAGGCTACAGCACTGAGGTCTTTTCATACATTGATAGAACTGTCTCTTAAAATCTTGTGATATGCATCAAAAAGAATACAGCACACAATTGTATAACACCTCTCCCATTCTCCCAGTACCTTTCCAGTGCTACTGTTAATTAACAGGTGTGCAACAAGGCTGCCTGTATCTTTCTAAAGAGCAGCCTTTATGTGAACTGAGATCTGTGGAGGGCATAGTACAACTTGCTCTCTCTTGTTCAACAAGATGCTAAAGGGGGTAGTGTGTGAGCAATGGCATGTATTCACAATAGTGAATTTCAGCAGCCCATGGCTGTGTCGTTTTGTTAACACTGGAGTTTGGCATGTAGCTGCAAAGAGATCAGCTACAATAGGAAAAGCATTATCCCACCCCATTCCTTTCACAGCTGGTTTCAGGTTTGCAGATCCCACCATCGTTCTTCTATGCAAGGCTTCCCTTCCAGCTTGAGGTGCCCTGGGAGGGTGAGGGAACACGGCCATCACAGCTAAGGCTGGGGCCAAAACTTGATCCTCTTGCCACTCATTGCTGAGTTTACCAATTTAGAATATGATACACCCAGATAGGGAAGGGCATCTGCACTTAGCTTTGCACTGAGGTGCCTTCACAGCCAAGACTGTGTCTCATTCTCATTGCCGCAGACCTCCTGACTAAGACTTTAGAGGGGAAAACACAGTTCCATGCCTGAGTTGGGCTGGGATAGTGCAACAATGTCCCAGTGCAGAGCTAGGAGCTGGTATCCAGTCTGTCCCGCCAGGTACAGAGCCACAGTTTTCATTCTAAACCTGTACCAAAGACATACTACAACAATGGTTGGGGCAGCTCTCATCTCTCAGCCTGCATCACCAAAGCCATAAGTCTGAGTCTTTTCTACATCATCCAAAGAGAACATTGGCATACTTCTTCATTACACTTCTGCCTGTCACTCTCATGCTATGAGGCGTGAGCCAGCTTCTTGTTTCCCCAGACCACAGCCACAAAAGTTGAAAGGAGGGCAGGAGAAACTGCTTGCAGCAGCTTCCAGCAGCTCACATTCAGAAAAATACGCCCTCGGAATTTGGGGAAGAGATTATGTGGGTTTATTGCTCTCTTTAATTTAACTTTCTTCATTAAAGCAGACAAAACACCAATACCAATAGTTACTTTTGACATTCTTGAGGGTTCCAGTCAGCCTCAAGGTTTTTCTTCCACCTCTCCAACGACCTCTCTGTGATTAATTTTTCTCCAGGAACCTCAGGAATTCCCATGGCCTTAGCAAAGGCAGAGGCCCCTTGGTCAGTCAGCAACATGTGGTCCGTCTGAAGGAAAGACGAGAGAAGCAGCCACTCAAATTGCTGCACAAATCAATTTCAATCCATATATATACAACCACAGATAAAAAGAAGGGCATTTCAGCAGTGTCCTATATTTCTCAAAATGCTTATTTAATGTTGTTTGCCAAATACTTACTGTAAATGCTACAGCACAAAGGGCTGCACATTTTAATACATCCATTCATTTCTGCTGTCAATTAAAGAATTCCTGAACTTGAATAAAAATGCTATCAGAAATGGAAGAAGTCTCAATTTTGATTTCTTTATTTAATTACAGTGATAGAATCACTCGTCTACTTTAAAGGGAGGTATGAAAGAGACAGAGGTTGTTTTTGTAATAGTGTTTTTTTTAAAAAATAAATAAATCCAGAAGAAAATCTCTAGAGAAGAGCTGAACTACTTGTTGGGGGAAAAGATTCTGTCCACTGTAGCTTTATTTTCACTTCTAAGGTATGTTCAGTGCAAGAAACTGCAATTTTTTATATAGGTGTGAAGTAGAATGTTTTGAATCAGAACTGTTTTCTTTTAGCCATGCAAAAATTGAGACTTTTCTTTCCTGAACATCTATTGCAAGTTGCTCCTGTCTTTTACACTGTCTTCAAGGTGAAGGCAGTTTCATAAAGAGATACACCATTTGTGCCACTTCTCTTCAAATACTCCAGTTGTATCCCGATTTTATTATGTCACACTCTACCTAGTAATTTGTTCACCACATATGCCAATTGTTCCTTTTGTTAAGGAAAGTATTGGCAATGGTACTATGAACTGTGTGTGTGTGTGTGTGTGTGTGTGTGTGTGTAGGCACAGTAAGTACTGACTCCTTTGTACATGCATTATCATGACAAATTCTCTGGGATTAAGGAAATAAAAAGAATTATTTATCAAGATCATTTTGAGCAAAGAAAACTTGTGAACCCCCAACAACAGCCAACAGAGATTGCCAGGTGCTAGAGTCCCATGCTGGGAGCCATAAATCATCTTATGTAAAGCAGAAGGATAATAAAGACAATTTATTCTTATGAGTCTAGAATGTTCCACACCTGTAGGGAGAAAAATGGCTTGTGCACTACTGCCCTCTTCTGCTTTTGATTTCAAAACAAACTCAACTGGTATTCATGTCAAAGAAAATCACTTTATGTTTAATAGGCCTAATTTTCAGATAGCATAGATAAGTTTGCTGTGTTAGGGGAAATATTACAATACAATAATTAATATTCTAAGAGACTAGAGGTTCAAACAAAAATAATTTTGGGATAAAGCAGTATATTTCTTAGTCAACTGAAGGCATATGTGGCACTTCATTGTTTTTAAATGAATTGTTAGAAGCATTTCAAAAAGATCCTAAGCTTTGGGTAGCATATTGCTATCAATATGTAGAATGTGTTAGTTTTAGTTGAATTCATGCTCCCAATTCAAAAATACATAGCTTTACACACATACCACAATTAAGAGACAGCAATAAGACCTGTATTATATTTTTAATTATAAAAGTAAATCATTGAAAATATATGAAAATGTAGGAAACTGCGTATGTTCCATCTTCAGCTTACTTAATGAGCATGAAATTTCATTTAATTCCCACCATGTGTGTATGTGTGTATATCTGCCAGATACAGTGTTCCTGAAACTTCATTTAAAGAATTGGGCATTGCAGAGGATACAATGTTCCACGAGGCATGTAACTGAATGTGAATACAACCAAGAATACGGAAAATGTTTTCTTGCATTCCATTGGGATTTTGGTTTTATGGCTATTAAATATTACCATACTTTTCAGAGTATAAGACACAACTTTTTCTGCCCAAGAGGGTGGAAATGGTGGTGTGTCTTATATACAGAATACAGCCATTTTGGGCCTCCTGAAGCCCCGCCCCACACGTCCCATTTTTGCGAAAAATGGGCCCACACGTGCAGAGGCTTTGGGAGGCCTTCAGAGTGCTCCTGTGGATGGGGAAGGCAAAAACGCCTCCATTTTTCACAAAAACGGCAAAAAACGGACTAATTTTTCATAAAAACGGGACACACAGAGGGTTTGAGAGGCCTGCAGAGTGCTCCTGGGGACTGGGGAGGGCAAAAACATTTTTTTTCTTGCTTACCTCTTCGAAATCTTGGTGCATCTTATACGCCAATGTGTCTTATAATCCGAAAAATACGGTACTTGAAACTAGATATGAAAAATGCTGTATGGTGTTTTTTTTTTGGTTATATTCTACCTTTTCCAGATTTCCCTCAAAACTTAGCATGAATTTATATTTATTTATCAGGCATACATCAGGAGTTACATATCCATATTATAGTAATTGCAACTTCTGTTTAGTACAGAGCTTGGAAAACTTTTGCTCTTGTTTTTGTCATACAGCAGAGGATCTACAGAATGTTCAGTTTTTTTTTCTTACTTTAGTGACTTAACACTGAACGAAATACAAGTTTATTTGGAGATGGTAATGTAATATCCATATTTGTACAATATCTTCTGTACATCCCTCTGTCCCGCCAGAATGAATATGAATTGTCTCCAAACATGTTAGATTTTTCAGTGCAAGTCATGAAAACATCTTATAGGAGCCTCTATATTTTGGTAGGTTTCCAGGAGCTACCATTTTAATATGGTAGATCTATCCTGAGGAATTACAAGTTTATGAAACTGCCTGACTTTAATGAATAGGATCTCAAAGGACTTCTTAACAAGATAAGTCTCAAGAACGTTGCTTGTCCAAATCCTTTTTAGTCAGTAGAGGGAGCTAATATGGTGCCATGATAGGATATGGAGCCTTGATCATTTTAGAAACATATACAGTACAGCAGACCACCACTCTGAAAGAACCAAGCAGAATTTGTAACAAAGATTTTAATAACATGATTACCATTTTGACATTTTTAAAAGGAATGCCTTTTAAAAAAATTGGAAAGCAATTTGAATTTTTCTTGTTAGAAAGCTTAAAATTTTTACTAAAATAAAATTTTACAAAGAAATGCGAAAAAAGCATATCCTTCCAATAATTGTTAGGTATCCTTGCCATTCTGACACTGCTTATCTCCAGTGGCTGCTTAAGGACTAACAGTCCATTACTAAAGCGCAGGTGGCTAGATTCTGTGCAGCAGCACTAAGGATTTGTCGGAAACACATGTCTAATCCACCATAGCTATTTTATACAAAACCTGTGACAAACCCTTTGCACTTATTCTTTTCCCTTTTAGTATTAAACTGACTACAGGCCTCACAGTTTATGGATTGTAATTTTAGCATAGCAGACCATGTGTAATTGACAGACAGGATTTCATCATAGATTTAATCTGTTATTATTTTATCCTAGAATTTTTAATTGTATATTTACTGAGTGTTTATATTTGTTCTAGTCTCTGGTCTATGACTGTAATTGAATTGAAGTATTACTACGGTAAGATAAAATAAATCTTCCTACATTAACATACAATAGTAATATGCTTTTATATATGGGACACAGAATGTATCAACAGCATAGAGCATTCATTCTGGTTTTGAACCTCCAAATCTACCAACATTTCTCCTTTCTGCATCTACTGTTTTGACTTCACAAACACTAACCTTTAGAGAATGAATTCATTAAGGAAAAAGGAGTATGCTAAAAGTATATGCATAGTCTAGGAGTCTCTGGAGGCTGGGGACAGCAAAAAACATTACTTCCTGTCCAACCAGGAATTGGGAAATTGGCCATTTCAGGCCTCCGGAGGGCCTCCGAGGGGGTGGGAAAGGCTGTTGTCACCCTCCCCAGATGCATAGAGAGGATCTGGAGCCAGATGAGAAAGAAAAAGGGTCTTCCCCACCCATCCCCCAGGCCCTCCGGAGGCAGGAAACAGTCTGTTTCCCTACTTCTGGTGGGCCAAGAAGGCCTGAAAATCAGCTGGCCGGTGCACACATGCACAGAGCTGAGCTGGCATTCCATCAGAGGTGGGTTTCAGCAGGTTCTGACCAGTTCTGGAGGACCAATAACAGAAATTTTGAGTAGTTCGGAGAACCAGTAGTAAATATTCCGACTAGCCCCGCCCCCTTCTATTCTCTGCCTCCCAAGTCCCAGCTGATCAGGAGGAAATGGGCATTTTGCAGTAACCTTCCCCTGGAGTGGGGTGGGAATGGAGATTTTACAGTATCCTTCCCCTGCCATGCCTACCAAGCCATGCCACGCCCACCAAGCCACACCCACAGAACCGGTAGTAAAAAATTTCGAAACCCACAACTGGTGCCCACTGATATGGCTACATGTGCCACTTGTGGCATGCGTGCCATAGGTTCATCATCATGGTGTTAGAGGCTAAAATACATGTGTTATACAAAAGTGAAACTCCAAATATTTTAAGTTCAGAGACAAATATTTCATGCAGGAAGGCACTGTTCTCCAGATAGTCTGGGAAATTATAGGCTAAGAATTTCAGCTGCTTGGGGCATATACTTGGGAGGTTACAGATTATAACTATAAACTATAATTTAAAGATGCTGTAATTTATCCTATTTTGTTGTTTTCTGTCTGGATATACCCTTTAATTGCTTGTTTGAAGATACGAAAATATAAACGTTAATTGCTGGTCAGCATTTTTATAGTAGATAAACCAATAAAATTAGTAAAGGAAAGTCTAATCTTAAATTTTTAGGTGATATAGGTAAAAGCAATAACCTTTGAAAAGGCATTTTGGCTTTGGAACATTCTACCATATGTGATGGACGTGCCCCATCACAAGGAAGTCAAATTCAAAAATGGTTAGAAGAAATTACAAAGCAAAAAATAGATATGAAACCTGAATTGTTTTTATTAGGAATACTGGACCTGAAAATGAATAAAAGCTTTCAATACATTATATTGCACATACTTACCACAGCAAGAATCACATTCGCAAAAAAATGGAAACAAAAAAATATACTGTCAGACAAAACTGTAATAAGGAAAATTCTAGAATGCACAGAGATGGATAAAATGACTATGGCGTTGAAAGAGAGAGAGGATTCGGACTATTATGAAATATGGAATAAAATGTACAGTTGGCTCGAAAATAGAAATCAGAACAAGAAATGTTTCTTTAACTTAATATTGATGAAACTTAAAGTAACTGAACAACATTAAATAAAGAGGTAAATATAAACGAATATAAATGTGTAGATAAGAACAAATGAATATTATAATGTGTATATATAATGTTGGAGTAATGCAATTATTCTACTGAGTAGTAAATAGAAATGACAGAAAGAAAACTACAAAAGCAAAGTACGTAAATTGATACAAAATGCTGTAAAATTACCATTAATGTTATGTTATGTTTTGACATGTTTTGTTTTTATATATGTGTGATTGTTTTTTTGTTGCTTTTAAAGACAAACTGTTTAATAAAAATTAAAAAAAAATAGAAAAGGCATTTTGGCAACTGCAGTTGAAAACACCTGGAGGACTTCAAATTAGGGAAGGGCCTTATAAGTGCATTTAAACTCCTGAAAAATACACTTAAGAGAGATTATAGGAGATTATTATGTGGTGGCTCAGTGGCTAAGACGCTGAGCTTGTCGATTGAAAAGTTGGCAGTTCAGCGGTTTGAATCCCTAGTGCCACGTAATGGGGTGAGCTCCTGTTATTGTCCCAGCTTCCGCCAACCTAGCCGTTCGAAAGCACGTAAAAAATGCAAAGTAGAAAAATAGGGACCATCTTTGGTGGGAAGGTAACAGCGTTCCGTGCGCCTTTGGCATTTACTCATGCCGGCCACATGACCACAGAGACGTCTTCGGAGTGCTGGCTCTTCGGCTTTGAAACGGAGATGAGCATTACCCCCTAGAGTCGTGAACGACTAGCACATATGTGCGAGGGGAACCTTTACCATTACCTTATGCTTTCCTTTAGCCACTGAGCACTTACATACCATTACCAACCCTAAATAAAAATAGACTGTCTGCCTTTAAGTTCATGGCCTCTTAGAGTGATTACAATTTCTTCCAACAAGCTATAAAATTTGTTTTATGCACAACATGGCAACAAGGAGGAAGAATGGATTATGCCACTACATAATACAATGGGGTATCATAGTTAATATTCCAAGAGCAAACAAGCTCTTTGCAAGAGAGAAACATCTGAGCCCAGGAATGGGGAGCTTGTGATCTACCAGATGTGACTGAACCTTAATTCCTAATATCATTAACTGTTCGGCTCTGCTGGATAGTATTATCAATTCTAGCATTTAGCAACATTTGGCATGTTAGAGGCTCCCTGTTTCTAGCCAAGTTATATACCAGCTTTCTGTTTATTTGGAACCATTAAAAATATAATTATCACCTGGATTGCAGCGTTTCTTCCTATTATATCTTTACATCAGGCCAGAGGTCATAAAGCATCATAGTACTTCAATCAAATCCCAAAGGGAAACTGATTTTGTTGAAGATCACCTTTGGCATACCTTTTCCATTACAAGACGAGCAAGCTTTATTGGGTTAGAAATACATTTCACGGCTGATACTGCTCCTGAGGCTAGATTTTTCCCATCCATGATAATAGCATCCATTTCTACTTCGCCCTTCTCATTTAACACAGAGCCACAACCTAGGAATCAAGTAGAAAAGACATTAATATGCAAACACAAAGCTAAACAATATTAAACTATTTTAATTAATTTGTATTTTAATTACGCTTTAAATGGCAGCTTTTGCAGTATCAAAATCCTTGCAGGAGTAATTAGGACTAATCCTAACAGAATATATAAAAACTCTGTATATTTTCTGCTCATGTTATATCTCATTCCTCACATATCAGAATATCTCCTGCAAAGCTTGTTTTTTTAAAAAAAAACCTGAGGAATTTGTAATATATGCTTTAACAATAATACCATATATACTCAAATATAAGCCGAGTTTTTCGGCCCGTTTTTCAGGCTGAAAAATGCCCCCTCGGCTTATATTCGGGTCACAAAAAAATGACTTTTTCCCTGCAACTGTTTTGGCTCCCAAGAGTGGCAAGGAGGCTTCCTAAAGTCAAAACGGGGCGTGGGGGGTGCGGCACCCCTCCCCCGCGCCCCTTTTTGGCTCCCAAGGCTTGCTAGGGGCATGAGGGGGGTGCCTAGCAAGACTCTCTGCAGCCCCCTGGAAGCAAAAACGGGCGGGGGGGGGGCTTAAAGGGAGAAAGAAACAAAGAAATCCTCACCGTTTAGGGAGATCCCATGTGCACTGAGCTTGAGTTGAGAGCTGATTGTAATTGGCTGCTAGCTAGCCTTCTTGTAATTGGCTGCTAGCTAGTGGGTTCTCCCAGCTTGGCTGTCTCAGGAATTCTGGGAGTTGAAGTCCACAGGTTGTAAAAGGGCCACATTTGCCCAGCCCTGGTATCTCTTAACAGAGGCTTCAACTTGCCTGAAATTAGATCAAGCCAGTGACTGGGTGGGCGTGGCTAGCTGGTCATGTGATATATGTGTATAGGGACTACTCAGAGGGCTGAAAAAAGTCATTTCTGACAGGTCCTCGCACTTCTGACTGGTCCTCACACTTATGACCATCCTCACATTTATGCCTGTGCAGCATTCTTAAAACCATGTCACTCATTTCACAACTGTTTCTCTTCACCATGGGAACAAGATAGGGCAAAAACGTAAAATGTGAGGACAGTCGTAAGTTCGAGGACTGGTCACAAGTGCGAGGACCAGTCAAAAATTACTTTTACAGCCCTCTGAGTAGTCCATATGCACAAAAGGACTACCCAGAGAGCTGAAAAAAGTGATTTCTGACAGGTCCTTGCACTTTTGACCAGTCTTTTTTTATTTTGAAATTTACCAGTAGCCGCTGCATTTCCCACCCCCGCCTTATACTCGAGTCAATGAGTTTTCCCAGTTTTTGGGGGTAAAATTGGGGGGGGGTCGGCTTATATTCGGGTCGGCTTATACTCGAGTATATACGGTATAAGCAGTAATGTCAATAAAAGTATTACTAATAAAAAACTGTAGTTAGTAAAAGTAGTATTAATAAAAAAACTGTATTTTTTAATGACCAAAATTTCACTCCCATTAATGTCTTGCATCTCAAAATTCAAAACACCAAATGCCAAATCTACTTGGCACAATCCTGAAGAATAGGAATTTTATTCAAAACAAAATGAAGCTTTAGGGCTGTGGATTTTCAAGCATTAATTAGATTAGTCATTGAAAATACCTTTTGTATAAATTTCCTTGAAAACTAATTGGAGGATATAACCTTGAACAGCATTCATCCTAGCAAGAAGTTAGCAGGTAAGGAAATGAAGGGTTGTGAAAGAAAATCTCACCTTTTTAATTCTTACAATTAAGGCTGTTATTAAGAGCATACAAAAATGGAATAAAAGAAGGAAAAAAGACAGCTGCTACAAAGAACTGGGCAGTAAGAATTTCTGTCTGGAAAATTGAAATGTTACCTGCATTAAAATGTGGATCATCTTCCATTAATATCACGGCCTCTTCAACTGCATCTAATGCAGTTCCTCCTTGTTTAAGGATACTGTAACCTTTCAACGCTGCTCTGATGACACCAGAACGACTTCCATCTTCCCGCTCTTTAAAGATGCGACCAGCTCCACCATGAACAACAATAACTGGCTTCATGCTGTTGAATGTTTTTCTGGTTAAAAGAATGTGTGTGTGTATAAATTAAACTAGAATATGTCAGCTGTCAAAATGTTATGAGATATTGCCTATGATTCTTTAAAAAGGACTTGTTGATCCTGAAAGTTTTATCAGAGTTAAACTATTCTAACATTTCAGCAAAGAGTGCAAGAAATCTATTTCCAGATATTTTTTTTAATGAGTGAGTGTCAAAGTCCAGTCTTATGTTCTTTGAGTTCCAGTGAATTTCCTTAGTTAATAATCACAGTGTAACATTTTTAACACCCTTTTCCAGGCTCACAGTCTTCATTACTAGCTTAGAAGTGCTATGCTTTTTGAAATACGTCTTCTGAAAATTTTGAAATATGTACAATATATTTGAGACATATATAATCCTAAAAACTATTGTAGCAGATACCTGTTATTTTTTAAAAAAATTTTTTTACATTAGTTGATTTTTTAGTTAGACTAAAAGGCCTTTAATCAATGATTCTAATAAACTACTTCATCAGTATCCTAATTACTATTCCTATTAAAAGCATTAAAGCATGACGTGGACTCCATCATCCCTTTGTGTTTTATTATATCAAATATATATGAATAATCTGTATGCTTGGCCTCCTGATTGAAACAGGAAGTGTTTCACAAATGTTTACATTTATTAATTAATGTTTATAATCCTAGGGATGAATTAGTATTCTGTGTAAACCCATTAATATGATTTAGTAGTACAAATAATCCATGATATTATGGTTTATACTGAACTATAATTTCAGAATCCTGGCTTAGTGTCATGTGTAAAGCTAATCAATACCTTATTTTTTAATCTAGATTTATAAAATTCAAATAGTGTGAGAAATAACATTTCATGTCTATAGAAATGCATTGGTGAAAAAACTTTCATAACTTTCTAGGGCACTGATGTCAAACCCATGGCGTCACGTTGCCGTCATGTGACATTTCTTCCCTTCACAGAGCTGAGGTGGGCGTGGACTGCATGTGATGCATCCGGCCCGCAGACCGCCAGTTTGACACCCCTGTTCTAGGGCATGAGCCACACATTCTAGTTTAGAAAACTGTTTTCAACAGTTCAGTCTGGCTTCCATCGATCGTATCTGTCAGTCTTTTATTGAAAATTCTAAATGTGTATCTTCAAGCTTTTGAATAGATGTAAAGATTCTTGGTAGTCATGGAGACAAACGGAATAGAGTTAGAATGACCAGCTTAAAAATGGAAACCTTCTTGTACCAAATTGTGACACAGGACAGAACCTGAAGAATACAGACGAGAATCATCATTGGGAAGGTGTTCATTTGAGCTAGGGCGAGACATACAGATTTGTTTATGAAAGGTAATTCCTATTTTGAACAGCTAACTCTCACAAGAAAGCAAAGAGCAACTATGTCTTACTTTATTTGCACTTTAAACCAGTCAAATATTTACTTACAGTTCTTTAATCTTTTGGATTTGATTTTTTTGGCATTTCATTGGGAAACTTAGCAAACTAACATTTTTAACAATATTTTGTTATTTAGTACTGTCAGCAAGGAACATGTTACTAATATGTTTCTTAGAAGAGGTGTGAAAATCTGGCTCTTCACTCAGTGCTTTGGCACGAGAGAATGAGAACCCTTACTTCATTGCAGTTGCCCTCTTTTATCTTTATTTTTTTATGTTTCATTGATTTTATTGTAGTTTCTTTAACTGTTGTAAGCCAACCAAAGTAATTGAGAATCAGGTAGCATATAAGTTTAAGTCAGAGGTCTTCAAACTTGGCAGCTTTAAGGCTTGTGGACTCCAACTCCCAGAATTCTCCAGCCAGCTTTGCTGGCTGGAGAATTCTGGGAGTTGAAGTCTACAAGCCTTAAAGCTGCCAAGTTTGAAGGCCTCTGGTTTAAGTAATAATAATAAAAAGATCTGGAAATAGAAATTGAATGAAACTTATTGTAAAAGTATTAACTACAATAATAGGGCCTTGGGTGCAATCCCAAAACATCTGGAGCACCACAATGAATACCATCAGCATTGACAAAATCACCATCACTCCATTGCCAAAGGCAACGTTACTTGGAACAGCTTACATCCTGCCACCATACCTTTAAGACCATGAAACAACATGGTCTTAACAACAAGTCCTTGGGAAGGACTTGATAGGTAGATTAAAAATGCCAAATCCAGCCTGAATATCTGAATGACCGTGCAACCAACCATAATAATAAACACTTCTAGTGTGCTACCTCTGTTTCTTGTGCAGCAGCTGACCAGTAATATATCCAGAGAAATCACATTACTAAGGAACCATCATATATTACCAAGGAATGAAAATATCCTCCCAACTCAATCCTGCCAATGAAAATTGATTTTAGCAGTGACAGCCAGCCTCTGCTGAGCAATTAATAACCAACAGCTCATCAAAACTCTGTTGCATACAAAATCACATGCCACCAAGGCAGGAAGAGCACAAGTACTTACATCCTTTTGATGACTAGCTAACTTGCAAGAACAGTCAGACGAAAACACCTATCCCAAATTAGCTTGCCGTGAACAAAGCCTCGATTGGATCTGAGAACTTTACTACAGATGTCCCAAAGGTGCTTTTTCAGGAGGGCAACTGGACTTTCTTGGTTTTTTTTTTCTTTGAAGACATTTCGCTTCTCACCCAAGAAACTTCTTCAGCTCTGACAGCTGAAGCTTTTCTTGAATGAGAAGCGAAACGTCTTCAAAGAAAAAAAAAACAAAAAACAAGAAAGTCCAGTTGCCCTCTGAAAAAGCACCTTTAGGATAACCAATGACCTGGATGACCGAGAATCTCTACAGATGCCACAAGATGCTTCTCCCAAACAGCCAAAAGAAGATGATCAAGAGATAAATAGCTAAAACAAATATGATTTAAACTGGAATTGATAGTAATAATAAAATGATTATGTTGGGATTAGTATTTAAAATAAAGGTGACTATGTTGATATGAATAGTAAAACGAAGATGATAAGATTGTAATAATGAAATGACTGTAAAATGAAGAGGGTAATGTGTGATAATTGGGTAAGGTAAAGAGATTAGGATTTAAAAGATTTAAGGTAGTGGGTCTTAGGATATGGGTATATAGATAGAATTTAGGGTAATGTAATTAAATATTGAGTTGTGTTATTTTGAAATTAAGATTTGTGTTGATATGATAGAAAGGTAAATGTTTAGATTAAGTTTATAACTCTGGAAAAAAATTGTTTTGGCTTTCATTTTAAAAGACGTAATGGTGTAGATATGGGAATGAGCTTGACAAAGAGGGGTAAGCGACTGTACCTATTCATGACCGGATCAGTGCTCTGTTCTTAAAAGATGTATTTTATGTTTATGTTTTAAAAAAAATAATACAAATGTTTTTTTTTTAAAAAAAAGATGCTTCTCCCTAAGCAGTAAGCAACGCAGGCAGGGGCTGGAAAAAGCCATGCATCGTTCCAGAGGCAATTATGAAGCCCCTTTTCTAAGATTCTCTCCCCCCAGAATTGGGTAGATATTTGGGATGTCTCTTTCATAAACCCTGATCGGCCAGGAACCTAGAGCCGCATTTAAACAACCTGCGAAAGGCGCCCTCCCCACCCCCCCCACCCCCCCCAAAAAGAGGCTTTAGATGGGAGTAACGAAAAGCGGGGGGAGCCACTCTCATTCATTCAGCCACTCACTGCCTTGGTAAAAGCCAGATTTAACTCACAGGTTACTGGATTTCTTCAGCTGCTCCCAATGCCTCCCACTTAAACGCTTTGAAAGAGGGTGCGTGAAATGAGCAGCGAGGAAGCCAGGCTGGCGCCTCTGACAGGCACATCTGTTTCGAGAGCGAGAAGAAAGGTCGTATCGGCCAGCTCCTATCTCGGACCTTTGCCCTTAAGAAAACAGCCGCCTTCTGAGCTTTCAATGGATGTGAAGCAAAGCTACCCTCAACTCCAATGGCCGCCGCTCCCTTCCAGTTAGGGCATCCGCCCCTCGCTAACATGGCTCACTTGAAGGGCTTGCTTCAATAGGGCTGAGGCCAAATTAGCTGCCCGTTGCAAAGATGGAAGTTGCTTACTGTCGCTACGCCTTTGGCGCCGGCACGTGGTTTGCTTTTCCCGGGCTTGATGAAACAGAGGGAGCGAAGGTTGCGAGGGTGTTGACGGAGACGGGGAAGACGAAGAGAAGGAAGCAACTGAGGATAATTTAACACAAGTAACACAGTGGATTTTCAAAGCGAGCTGTCTTAAGATTCGCAAACTTTTTTTGATCAATCGGTCGCGGCAATAAGCGTGCTCCTATTATATCAAACTAACTCATTGGTGTTTATTTCTCCTGTATTTTAATTTTCCTGTTTTTGTTTTAGAAGGTCTGGTTGGTAGTCCACTGTTAAAAGGAGCATGTTTATTTATCTGTCAAATATGCCATCCGACACCCAGTAATTTCAGCTCTGGAGCATCAATTAACACAGGAATACTTATTTAGTAGATTGACAGCCCCTGTGAGCTGGGTTGGGCTGAGACAGAAAGTCAGATACTGATTTTCACCCAGTTGTGAGTGTCCAGCTGCCTTTCAAACCTAAGGCAGATCTAGAATTCATAGTCTCCTGGTTTCTAATTCAGTACTTTTAACTACTACACCAAATTAGTTCCATGGAAATATGACTGCAATTGCACCTCCTGTACTATATATTCGCATATCATTCTCAGCAAACAATGTATTAACTAATCAGCTGGATTTATTCGATAGTATATTAATCAGCACTTTACAAACCATAATGGCTGGATTCATACAATTTACTAAGCCAAATGAGAAGACCACAATTGGCCCAGAAGCTGGATTGAAACTCA
Organism: Ptyas mucosa; assembly: GCA_012654045.1. NCBI lineage: Eukaryota > Metazoa > Chordata > Lepidosauria > Squamata > Colubridae > Ptyas > Ptyas mucosa. The sequence goes on along the minus strand of WNWU01000017.1, from coordinate 913,774 downwards.
GACTAAATTTTAAAGAAAATAATTTACTTCTGTTTAGGGTTTTTTTTGTAAAGCAATGTTTCCATCCATATGCAGTTGTGTTTTTCACTTCTCTAATACCTTTTATTAGGGCCACCCTCATCTGGGTTGCAAAAATGCTGGGAAAAACTATATTAATTGCAAATGAAGACTCAGATTGTTGGGGCTAATAGGCTGACTGCAAACTGCTTAGAGAGGGCTGTAAAGCACTGTGAAGCGGTACATAAGTCTAAGTGCTATTGCTATTCCATTTAGTGGTCATCAGCACTCCAGATATTTTATTTATTAAATTTATATGCTGCCCATCTCACTATCCAAAGCAACTGTGAGTTTCTTTTAGCTATGACGGCCCAGTACAAAGAGTTCCTTTTTTCAGCAAAAATGATTAGGAATGTGTGAAGCAGAAACCATGGAAATCACAGCAGTGTGTCATTGAGATGTGGATCTGATCTGATTGCACATAGGCTGGAACCATGCAGAAGCCTCTACCAAACCCTCTAGCAGTTGACTGACAGAGAGCTCAGAAAGCAACAAGGCTGCTTAACTTATTTAAAGAAGTGGGAGTATTAAATTGGCTTCATGAAGAAAGTTGGAAGGGATGGCTTACACAAATCTTTATTGAACTGAACCACCTTTACTAAGTCTTACTTGAAATATCTGCAACTCAAGAAGTTCAGTCGATGAGTTGAAGTTTAAATAAATAAGCAAGCAAACAAACAAGTAAGCTACAAACTAGTCAAAGTATTATTATGCACCCTCCATAGTCACCTTTGATGAGATGAGCGGCTACATCAATTTGATAAATAAATAAAATGTCTAAACCTAAAGTAGCTGTTATTTGGGGGTGACAGACACTGGAATTTGGTACTTTGGGCAGACTTGATTTCAAATTCCAATTTCTGTAAATGTAAATATAGTCACTCCAGGTTAAGATTACACAGTAATTCTAAGATGCATGCCATAGGCCAAAGTACACATTTGTATCTAGACTTTTTGGCTTACTGTGTTGTACTGAGTCTTAGATCATTGGTAGAGATATTCTCTATGATAGAGGAATTCTCTAGGATGACACATTTTTAGAGTATTTTTTGCAAGAATGCAACAATCCCATTGCATTGTTTTGAATTCTCAGCAATATAAACATATAGAATACTTCTAATACAGATATACATACAGATACAGATGATGGAGTTTCAAACAACTAAACTAGTTTTCTCCAGTAGCAATAGCAATAGCACTTAGACTTATATACCGCTTCACAGTGCTTTACAGCCCACTGTAAGCAGTTTACAGAGTCAGCCTATTGCCCCCAACAAACTGGATTCTCATTTTACCGACCTCGGAAGGAAGGATGGAAGGCTGAGTCAACCTTGATTCCAATACACAGTTTTTTCAGTTGAGCTGAATTTCATCTGCTATAAGCCTTCAATTAGTACAGCTATCTGCAGGAATTGAAGTCTGTCTACAGACAGCAATTATAGGAAATTCAAATCTAACACATGGAAAGAATCCTATTTTAGATACAGGTGGCAATGCGTTTATAGAAATCTTCAAATGTACATGCTTCACTTTCATCCTTTCATAACATTTAATACACTTTTTAATATAAATATACCCAAAGATTGTTATATTATTGTTATTTTATTAAATTATCAATTACTTCCCTACTCTGAGTCTGAAATCATAATATATTGTGGAATATAGCATGTAGACCTGTAATGAAAAAGAATTGTCTTCCCTGACATTTATGCTTTCGAGTACTCCAGTTATTAAAATGTCATTGAACACAGTTTTCAAGTCCAATATTTCTTTCCAAGAGGAACATTTGTCAGTACTATTTACAATATATCACAATGTTATATTATATTAATATCCATAGATGATTTCTTTTAGGACAGAATTATACAGGCAGATAAGAGAAAATGCATGTGTTCTATAGTCTCTAACTATACTGAACTATACAGTACTGAATATTCCCGGAAGCTAATTCTCTGTTTATACTAAAAGAAATTTAGCTACTGGTATAATGCAATATATATCAGCTGATGTTGAAGTTCTTAAGAAGAGCTGTGCTGGTCTGACTAAATGACTGCCAAATTCAATATTTCATTCCCTATAGTAGTAAATCGGATGACTACAAGAATCCCTTGAGCAATGCACAAAGCTTCATGTTACCCAACAACTCATAACTGACATTTACAACACTTATATTGAAGGGAACAGCAATCATCTCTACTATATCATTATGCTCCAAGTTGGTAGCTCCATTATGTTTGCTTTGGATCTTCCTCAGAAGAGTAGGACATGTCAGAAGATGAGAATGAAGATCCATTACACAGAAGCTCTTATTAAAAGCAGGACTCAGGCCAGCAAATGGGGGCTGAAAGAGAACCAAGCCACATGTCAACTTCAGACTGGATTTCAATTTCTAATTTTCAGCATCCCAGCTGTGAATTCTGTGTTGTGTTGCTACTCTCAAATGGAACAACAGAGCACCCTAAGGTGCTAGACTGCCTAGTTAGCATCCCTGGGAGATATAATTTCCTTGGGAATTGAGACTGGAAAGGGATGGATGTTGGAAGTTTTATAGGGCAGTGAGAGCAGTAGAAATGGTCCAGCGGTGAAATCCACCTACCTTCACTACCAGTTCAGGAATGGGAGCGCGCAGAAGCACCTGTGCGCCTCTTTGCGTATGCGCAGAGCCTTCTATGCATGTGCAGAGGATCAAAATGGGATCTAATGACGTCCTGGCTGGTGGGTGGAGCCTCCCGCCATCGGCATGACCGGTTCACGCGAGCTGGATAGATCTGGCCAGATTTCACTGCTGAAATGGTCCCTGGGGAAAATGTTGGGGTGCCTGTCTTTGAGCTCCATACAAGAAGCTGAATAAGTGGTTGTTTCTCTAAATATACGGGGGTTTTGCCTGGGCCACGGTCTTTTTCTTGACTTAATCTTTACCTATTAGGTAAATCCTGCCTGACAAAAGCTGGCAGTGAAAGTCAGAAATGACAATCAGAGCACATTGTAGTGTCATCGTGAGCCAGTCACTAAACACACAAATTACAGTCATATGACTGCAGGAATGCTGTAAAGCCTGTAACTATGAGGACCAGTCAGAAGTCTCTTCTTCAGTGCTATCATAATTTCAAATGCTCCCTGAACAAGTGGTTGCTGGGAAAAGACTACTGTACTGCCTTTTCACCAACAAATGGGATTGGACAATTCTTTAGTGTCTTGATTAATTTTTTTCTGGTTCAGGGTTTACACATCTGTCTCTTCTCTTCTAATCCCTGTAACTCAATAGAGCAGAACAGGATCCCATATCTTACTTGCTATTGTTATGCCTTCAAGCCAGTCTTGCAAGTTTCTTGGTGAGATTTTGGATTTGCCATTGTCTCCTCCTTAAGGCTGAGAGAGAGTGACTGATCCAAAGTCACCCAGCTGGCTTTGTGCTTAAGGTGACACTAGAATTCACAGTCTCCCGGCTTCTAGCCTGATGCTTAACCATGAGACCAAACTGGCTCTCATTTCATACAGGCTTGGTTTAGGGTACAATGTGAGCCCAGCTGTGAATCAAGAGTCATTGCTGTAAAGGACAATATTCTAGAATTTTTCTGAGTTCTAATGGGATTCGGAGTGAAATGGTTCTTTTGTATCCCTTTCTATGTTACATGAAATATAATGGGGTTAAAGAACTTATTTAAGAAACAACTGTCAGCTCTGGAAGCTGGCCTTCATTTTTCTTCCACTAAATGAAAAAATGGATTGATTTGATTAGTTTAGAATTCTGCATAAAGCCAGAATAATTGATTAATATATAATATAATAAAATATTTATCTTTATTATTTTTACAAATAACTGAAGGCGGCAAACATAACCAGCATACTTTCCTCCTCCTATTTTCGCCACAACCCTGTGAAGTCGATTGGACTGAGAAAGAGCGACTGGCCCAAAATCATCCTGTTGGCTTTCATGGCTAAGGCAGAACTAGAATTCACAGTCTCCAGTTTTCTACTCTGGTACCTTATGATCAGTGGTTCTCAAACTTTTCTCTACTACGGACTCCCTTTAAATACCTTTTGTGGCCATGGATCATGGCCACGGATTCCCCAAGACTTAACTGAAGATTTAAATCATAGCATTTCTTCAAGCCTTCGTGGAACCCCCAGGGGTCCACAGAGTCTATGGGTCGAAGGGTCCCCTGGAGTCCAGGGGTCTCTAGAGCTAATCCAAACTGGCTATATAATCTATAATTCACTTTGATATTTCACTTTGATATACGTAGATATTTCCTTCATGCTCTTGTCTACATCTTTTTGTAACATTTCCCATCAACTGAAGACTACTTTTTCCTGAGTCACTAGAATGACTCATTCTTCTCCAATCATAAGATCTCAAGATGTGTTGTATTACAAGTTCCCAGATTGGACCAAATCTCTGCTCATATTGGCTGAGGAATGATGGAAATTACAGTCTAACACATTTAGAAGATACAGGTCAGAGAACACAGCTCTAGATACTTTTGACTGCTGCATCAGATTTTTATCTTGCAAACCTGAAACCAACAGAAAAAATAATTGACTGTTTTAGAGCTTCACCCACAAAGTACTTAAACTGTAACATCTAAAAAATTGTTAACATTGACTGACTGACAACATTTGACAAGATAATTGCTGTTATATGATGGAGGATTTAGCATGAAAAGCACTTCCAATATTATTCAAGCTTTGATTTAATATAAACAAATAAAAAACTTGAGACTAAAACATTTTGTTTCCTTACTACTTCGCTAATTCCACTTGTCTACAATACATGGAATTCTGGCGCATCTGAGGCAAAGAAATATTTTGATTTCACATGGGTTGCATATTTTTAAGAAGGGGCATGTTTCTCAGACTGATAAAGGCATTTCTTTGAAACACCTATTACTTCACAATGGATCAGACACATTCAATTATGGGTGTATATCCAGACAAAGAAGACATTATTTCCAGACACAAATTAATCAGTATACTTTTCCCTTTTGAAAAATTTGATCATTTGGAAACTGAAACTATTGGGTTACACAATTAGACCATTAGTTCTTTCTTTCTATTGAAAGTACTAACATATTTTAAACATGTATATATATAACATGTCTGTTAGGGTAGAAAACTATGATGATAAAAGCATCAATGAAAATTACTTAATGCATTGTTTCCAATACCTTTTTGAAGTAGCCAAATAAGATCTGAATCTGTTGACCAAAAAGTATTTTGGTAAACTTGAACATACACAAAATGACAATAAATAATGAAAATGGTACTGTATATTTTGAAGGAAAGTGTGAAAATGATTACTTTTTACAACTTTGTTGATTGTAGTACTCATGAATTAGAAAATAGTTTCATAACCAAAATAGTAGCAGTTACCAAGCAATTACTTGTAACCTATACAGTCCACCATGTTTACAACATATACAACAAAATGGCAGACGAGCAGCTGACTCAGGACAATAAGCATTCACGCCATAGTGAATGCGCAAAGTTGAAAAAACATTTATTTTAATCACCAGCTGAAGAAGGGTGCTACAGCCTTTATCCCTAAAGCAGAATTCCACACAAACCTGTAGAGTCTGTTTCCTGCCTTGGCCTACTGAGTATCTGACTTCCAACTGTTGAATAAGAGCAACTGCAAATAATATTTTTCTCATGTAAATTAGGTAATTAGAATCCATAATCTGTTTTTTTTTAAATCCCTCTATAATAGGGCTGCTAAAATTGGATTGCAAAAACCTGGATGACCACTAAACGTCAACAAGAGTTGTCTGTCTGCTGCCATCTAATGGTTGTATGAATGTTTGCAGCTCAGATCTGGTTAATTTACTCAATAGCTACACAGCTATTCTGGATTCTGGATCCTGCAATGAAAACTACCCTGACGTTGTAGATCAGGGAAAATAAAATCTAATTAGAACCATGCTCTGAAAATCAGGCTTTTTATTGTACTTTACAGGTTTCACCAACAAGTCAGCAAACCTTGAGAAAGTTATGAGGCTGGAGAAAATTACTCATGTTTTCCTGTGCCTTAACAGCTCCGTGATACTGTGAAAGTCAAAACTGATGCCTTCTTCCCAGGATGCTGCAAAAACGTCTACTGAATGTTTCCCTTTTTTGAAGATGTTAAAAACACAAACCAGAAAGGGGGAAAGATGGAAAGTTGGTGACCCTTGAATACAGGAGACTAAATGAGCTAATTTCATTTTAGGCTTTGAATTAATCTGGAAAATGATGTCCAATTGAACTCCTTGTAATACCCATTTTTACCATGCTCCACTATCCTGTTTCATTGAACACAAGCATTTCCAGTTACAATTTATTTAGGGCTTGGCAAAGAGAGCCTTTGCTCAATGCAATCAAATGTTTTTCAGCATTAGTTTATGCTACCATGGAGAGGAAGTTTTAAATAAGGAGGCTTTATGAATGGATTTAATCATTTAGTGTTTTGTTTTTAAAATCAATTGTCAGGAAATAGCCTTCCCTAGAATGTACTTGATCTAAAGAAAACAAAACTCAGTCCACCCCCAAATTTTCTACAACGAAAAGGGCTATTTAAAAGTGCTGGCATTGATATTGCAAGTCTTTATTAACAAGGAACATTGGCTTTGAACTAGAACAGTTCAAATGACCCTTATTTATTTTAAGCAACGCAGAAATCGCTTTGTTTGCATTGCATTCTCTATATAAACTCTAATTTTAGCAATGCTAAATGTTCAAATCAGAAGAGGAGGAATCTACATTTAGCCAAGTTTATAAATGTTATTAGGAAACTGCCATTCAGAAAAGTTATTGTCCAAAAGCTGTATAAAATAATTTCAGTAATTTCCTATATGCAGGATGACAGTAACAGCTAATACATCTTCTCTCATTTGTACAAATAACAACTTGTCTCTTCCGTTTCCTCTTTAGAAATCCTAGCTTTGGAGTTTCGTAGGGTTCCTCAGCTTAATAATTCTCTACGAGTACATTGCTGGTTAAATATATATCCTTATTTTACTCAGAATCTGATTCTTTTGAGCCAACAACTCTACAATGTTTAATTCCAGAGTAAGGCAGGAGATTTATTGGCTTCATACATATGCTAATATGGCTCGTCTGAGTCTTACCATGGTCTGTGGGTTAGTACCGTATACACTCGAGTATAAGTCGACCCTAATATAAGCCAAGGCACCCAATTTTACCACAAAAAACTGGGAAAACTTATTGACTCGAGTACAAGCCGGGGGTGGGAAATGCAGCGGCTACTGGTAAATTTCAAAATAAAAATAGATACCAATAAAATTACATTAATTGAGGCATCAGTAGGTTAAATGTTTTTGAATATTGATTTCAAAGAAAAACAGTAAACTAGCTCTGTAAGTGGAAAACAGGATCAACAAAAACAAAAATCTTGTCACCATGGTGAAGAGAAGCAGTTGTGAATTGAGTGACACGGTTGTTAAGAATGCTACAATGGACATAAATGATGACCAGTCATAAGTGCGAAGACCGGTCAAAAGTGCGAGGACCTGTCAGAAATCACTTTTTTCAGCCCTCTGGGTAGTCTTTTGTGCATATGGACTACTCAGAGGGCTGAAAAAGTAATTTTTGACTGGTCCTTGCACTTGTGACCAGTCCTCGAACTTACAACTGTCCTCACATTTTACATTTTTGCCCTATCTTGTCACCATGGTGAAGAGAAGCAGTTGTGAAATGAGTGACACGGTTGTTAAGAATGCTACAATGGGCATAAATGATGACCAGTCATAAGTGCGAAGACCGGTCAAAAGTGCAAGGACCTGTCAGAAATCACTTTTTTCAGCCCTCTGGGTAGTCCTTTTGTGCATATGGACTACTCAGAGGGCTGAAAAAGTAATTTTTGACTGGTCCTCGCACTTGTGACCAGTCCTCAAACTTACGACTGCCAAGTTTGAAGACCTCTGAGCTAGGGCTTTGGGGCCAGCCTTTTGGGGTGGGGGTCCCATTTGGAGAGACCCCTGCCTCTCAGGAAGCATCAGGCCCAGGCAGAGAAAGTTGCCAAGGTTGGAGATCTCTGGACTAGAAGACCTCCAAAGGTCCCTTCCAACTCTGTAATTCCAGTATTGGCAAGCAAGCACAGTTAAGCTACTTAAATCCTCCAGAGCCTTAGAAGATGGTAAAGCAAAGCCCCCCCCACACCGGACCTTTGGTCTCGCAGCCTGTCAGGAGAAGGAAGGACAGGCGGGAGGGCGCTGGGGGGGCGCTGTCCGGCCAGGTCAAGTGCAGGACCAGGTATTAAAGGAGGAACCATCTGCGCTTGGAAGAGGATTGTGAGGGGGGGGAACAAATCCCACCCCACCCGGCTTTCCTTTTACCTTTCTTTAACGCATCCCGCTTCCCTCCCCAAACCTTGGGAGGTGTCCTCCGCGCTGCCTCCGAGCTAGCAGCTTCCTTCCTTCCCAGAAGCCCTGCCAGGCTTGCCTGCCTTCCACACTGCCTTCCCAGCGTCCCCATGGCCAGCTTGCCGCCCACCCCCCACCCCGCTTCCCTTTTACCTTTCCTTAATGCGGCCTGCTTCCCTCCCCAAACCTTGGAAGGCAGCGTCCTCCGTGCCACAAAGCCCTCGAGGTGGCTGCAGGAGAGGGAAAAGAAAAGCCTCAGCTCTCAAAGGCTTTGAGTGCGTGTGTGTGTGTGTGTGTGTTTGGCGGCGCTGAAGTGATTGGCCCCCTGCCTTCCCCTGCTGCCTCCACCTCTGCCTCTCCCTTCTCTCTGCCAACAGAAGTTGGAGGGGAAAAGGCAGCTGCTTTGCTGAGCGTTTCTCCGCATTTTCAGTGAGGGCGGCTGACTTGGGATGAAATGCGGAGAAACACTCAGCGAAGCAACTGCCTTTCCCCCTCCGACTTCTGTTGGCAGAGAGAAGGGAGAGGCAGAGGCGGAGGTGGCAGGGGAAGGCAAGGGACCAATCGCAGCCGATGTGGTTACCCAGCGGGCTCCCTTCATGTGGCTCACTTCAGTGCCACCAAACGCACACACACCTTCGAAGCCTTCGAGAGGCTTCAGAAGCCAAGGGCTTTTTTTTCTTTTCCCCCTCCTGCAGCTGCTTCGAGGGCTTTGCGGCGCGGAGGACTCCGCCTCCCAAGGTTTGGGGAGAGAAGCAGGGCACGTTAAGGAAAGGTAAAAGGGAAGCGGGGTGGGGGTGGGCGGCAAGCTGGCCATGGGGACGCCGGGAAGGCAGCGTGGAAGGCAGACAAGCCTGGCAGGGCTTCGGTGAAGGAAGGAAGCTGCTAGCTCTCTTCCCCACAGCCAGGTGGCCCTGCCAGGCTTGCCTGCCTTCCCGGCGGTCCCTGTGGTCAGGCCCACTTGCCTGCCTTTGCAAGCTGGTCTCGGGGATGCTGGGAAGGCCGCGTGGAAGGCAGGGAAGCATGGCAGGGCTATGGGCTGCAGGGAAGGGAGTGGGGGAGGCAGGCTGGGATGGTGGGGGCGGGAAGGCAGGGGCAGCTAGGTAGGCCACAACTCGCAGGCTTACCTGGCAGGCGCAGGACTTCAGGCAGGCAAGTTGTAAGCGAGGACCCACACAGTACAAGTGAGGAGTGGCTGGGTGGAGGGGGGCGGGGTGAGCAAGCGTCGGGCGGCTGGGGCGAGCGAGTGGGACCGGTTCGGCGGTGTGGCCAGCCAGCAGCAACCCACCACTGCTGCGAGACCAATAAATTACAAAAAAACCACCAAACCATTTGTTAAATTACTGGCTCGCCCGCCCCTGCCCCCCCCCCACACCCCATTTTGGCTTTAGCAAGCCTCCCTCCAACCCCGGGAGCCAAAACGGTTGCAGGGAAAAAGGCATTTTTTTCATGACTTGAATATAAGTCGAGGGGGGCTTTCTTCAGCCTGAAAAACGTGCTGAAAAACTCGGCTTATATTCGAGTATATACGGTATATAACCCACAGATCATGGCTTATAATTTTTAATTGTTTTATGGGTAAGGGGTTTTAAATTGGGGAAGCCAAACGGATTTAATTATGTTTTAAATTATTTTAATTTTCACATTGCATGTATTTTAATCTTGGCTATTCACTGTCCTGAGTCCCTCTGGGAGAAGGGCGGTATAAAAATATAATAAATTCAATTCAAATTCAATATATGTAGTGTATAAATCCTGTTTTTATTTTAACTACAAGTTAGTGCCAGCACTAGAAGCATTTCACTGAAAAGAGGTTCTGCCAGATCAAGAGAGCGGATTATTTGCTAATCTTTTTTTCCCTTCCCATTTATTTGTGACTTTATCAGTCTGAATCTCCTTCAAAGCAGATTTTGGCTGCTTGCCTTGTCCCCTATGTTTATTCCCTAGTTAAACATGGTTTATAGAATTAAGTCTTTTTTCTGGATTTGCAATAATAAACTGACTATTCTGAATTGACATAAGTCAGAGGGCTAAACTGTGGTTAGTGAATCTTGGGTTAATGTGTTGTTTCAGGGATGACAGAAACAGCTTTCTTCCTTTTCACCAATGGCAACTTTCTAATCAGATCAAATAATTTCTATTCTTCCACAGTGCATTAATAAAATGTTTATATAACTATAATTTATTAATTAATTGTCCAGATTTGTCCTGCAGAGAACTGTTGTCTGGGGTTTGCACAATACAAAGATTCACAGAGCCCTCCACTACTATTTAGCCTAGCACATTGTACAATCACAATGGCTTTTGAGACTTAATTTTAAGTAATCTAAATCGGGAATAGGGAGAAGAGGTCGCCCTTCCCTGGGTTTTAAAGAAATTTTTTGAACTAATAGTAAGAATTAACATGTACAAAGCACTTACATTTTCCCAGATCAAAAAAGAGGGCTATTCCTACCTATAGATATATTTCCCAATAAGTACAGCAAAAAAAGGAGTGTGATAGCTCAATGGTTAAAGATACTGAGTTTATCAGCTAGAAAGCTGAAAGCCCAGGTTTGAGACTCAAGTGCTGCGTGATGGAGTGAGCTCCTGTCCTTGCTCCAGCTCCTGCTCACCAACAGTTCAAAAGCATGCAAATACAAGTAGATAAATAGGTACCACTTTGATGGGAAGGTAACAGCATTCCGTGCTAACCACATGATGATGGAGGTGACTTTGGACAATGCTGGTTCCCTCAGCTAAGAAACGGAGATGAGCACCGCCCTCTAGAATTGGACATGACTGGATAGAAGAAACCTTTACCTTTACAACATAAAAACAAGAAGTGGGAGGATAGGAAAATGAACACTAGGAGCAGCAGCAGATTATATTCTGCATTGGACCACTGTATGAGGCAGTGGCTTCCTTTCCATGTCCAAAATCCTTTTTGGAATTCAACAAATGTGAATAATATTGGAAGGCAAGTCATCAAAAAAAAAAAAATTCTTCCAACAGCAGTTGTAACAATAAATAAATATCATATTTGAAAAGTGGGAGAAAAAGAAAAACTAAGGAAGTTTATTTATTTATTTATTTATTTATTTATTTATTTATTGAGTTTATATGCTGCCTTCTCTCCGAAAAGGACTCAAGGCGGCTCACAGCAATAAAATAGACAAATCAATATTAGATGTTAAAAACCATTAAAACTCCCCTTAAAAACTAAAGTTGTTTAGTATTGTAGGGAGAATCCCCATCCAACCTTTTTAATATAAGGAAGCTCCCATATTAGCAAAGTAATATACCACCACCACCACCCGGAAGAGAAAAACCTTCCCTGAAGTAAAACCACTCAAGTAGGTGGCCCCTGTGAATGGATATTTAGTTTCACAAACTGTTCCGTTCATAAACAAAACGCCTTCCGCTACAGCCTCCACAGAAGGCTGGAATTGATCAGATTAAAAAGCAGAGAGACAAAGGATACCTAAAATCTGCATTTCCCCCCCTTCCCAGCCTCAAACACAGGGCATGACCTCCCAGCCACAATAGAAACCAACTCACCACAATTAGAATAATCAAAGACACACACTCAAAACTATTGCCCAACAAGGCCAGAAATCTCAATCACACAGCTCCAAAATAATATAAAAGTCTGTCCACTCACCAGACCAGGTTGTCATCTGACCAGGAAGCCATCGCTGTTGCCCCTGCAGTTTCTGGCTTCCGAAATAAAGAAACCTCCTTTCCAAGCAGCTCGCTTTCCCATTTTCTCATTTCGTCCATTGTACCGACGTTCTCTTTCCCGCTGGAGAGAGCGAACCGGATCTTTTCCTTCCAACAGTATCAAGTCCAACCATTGTTTCATTGAAGTGTCTCTGTTGTGACTCTGTTCAGCTCTTCATGATGTCTGACAAGAGATTTTCCAGCTTTACTTAGAGACACTGGGGAATGCACAGGGATATTTTCCATATCAAGTGCCATCAAGCTTCTTTTCGATAATTTCAGGATTCCTATCTGTATATTTCTCCTCATGAATTTAGAAAGAGCACCTTATGTGAAATGATAAAAATTGTTTCTTACATCTCTTTCTAGCACCTTTGCACTGTATGATGGTCAATTTTCATTCTTTTATCCAAAGAGTAGGAAACTGAGACCCCCTCGGTCAGAGGGTTTAGACAAACAAACCAGAAATGGTCTGTTGGCATTCATTGGATTTTTCACTGAAAGAATAATGCACAATCATCATACAGAAAGATCTAGGCAACCTGTTTGATATAGCAGCCTCCATGACAACCAACTGCACACAATGTAGGAACAAAACACAAAAGAGACTTGCAGAAGGCTGAGCAAACCAAGAGACAAATCTCTTGGAAATCTAGTCCTTTTAATTATGTTTATTAAAAAAATAAGACTACAGTCCTTAAATCCTATCTATTCTCATCAAACTCAGTTAACTGCGGTGAGGGGGAATGAATAAATCAATATTATAAAACCCAACAACAATTTTTCTAATTGAGGGAATCATCGTTTTCATCCAAAACAATCATCCTATCAATTATCATGCTCGCAAAAATGAAGAAATGAGCTGAGCTATGGAAGACATTATTTTTTTTTTAAAGGAAAGCACACAAGAGGATTATGGTGACATTATAATTTAACACATAAGTGTACCAAAGTGTACCAAACATTCACCAGTTTCTGGGACATATAAGCACATGTAAGGCTGTTGCCATTAATCTGTGCATAGGTACTTAATTCTCAGACGAGATTTGAACATCAAAGTCATGAATACTAAAACTATTTTTGTTATAGGGTTACAGTAACAAATTCTTGCACTTCTGAATATGTCTCTCTCCTCTTGTCTTTATCCTACAGACAAGTAGGGAAGGCCGAACCTGAGTCACTTTTTGAAATGCCATTCCTGCTTTGAGCTAAGATTTCTTTTATTTATTGCCTTGAATGTGCTCTTCCTACTCTTCTTCCTCTTCCTCAAGGTTATTCTCACAGCCAATGATGAGATTCAGTTGGTTCAGGCCGGTTCAGGCAAACCGGTAGTTAAATTGCTGGCTGGCTTTGCCCCTTCCCGCCCCACCCCTTCCAGGAGTCCCCACATGCCCCATTTTGGCTCCCAGGTAAGTGCAGGGAGGCCTACTAGGCCCAAAATGGGATTGTGGGGAGGTGCGGCGCGCACTCCCTGTGGCCCGTTTATGCTCCCAGGAGGCTTCACAGAGGCCTACTAGGACCAAAATAGGGCGTGGAGGATGGTGCGGCCCTTCCACAGCCGGTTTTCACTTTCAGGCTGCAGGGAGGCCTACTAGGCCCAAAACGGGCTGCTGGGGGGGTGACGCATATCCCCTCTGCAGCCCAATTTTGCTCCCAGGGGGGTGCAGGAAGCCATGTGCTGCCTGTCACACCCCCTGGCCACACCCACCATGGCCACGCCCACCCAGCCAGTCATTAGGGCAGAGAACTGGTTGTTAAATTATTTGTATCCCATCACTGCTCACAGCCCATTACAAGATGTTAGTTCCTACTATGTTCATGGGCTACAAAACTTTAGATGCCTTCTAGATGACCAGTAACATCTCCAAAATGTCTAATCTTCTTCCTGCCATCTAGTGGCCATCCAGATTTATTCTAGAGATAAAATCTGCCGGGGGCGGGGGAGAACTGTTCATGCATACAATAACAGAATCTCAAACACTTGGAATTCCAGCTTCTGAGAAATTTAGTGACTCATTGAACAAGCTGTTGTGCAGTTAACAATTGTGCATACGATACACAATAATTATTTAAATTGACAAAGGGAGAACAATACACAATTAACAAGATATCTGCTTTTTAAAAAACAGCAGGCAATTATTCTAGATTTCTGCTTTTTCTTTTAAGGAATGATGCACAGTTGAGTTAGATCTATACCTTAAAGAGAGAGTTATGCGCAATTCAGTCAATTATACATCTGATATGCAAAAATGATAGGATGGTCATATTATTGCAAGCATCCTGAAACTTTTCGCAAATAAACTCTGACTACAGCCATCTCTCACAAAGAACAAAAATATAAACAAACATACAGTGTTGCACACAAACAGCAAGAAATAAACATATTATCAAGCCACATCTTCTTTCCCACTTCTATATGTTTTATAGCCTTTTATTTTTTAAAAAGAGAATGTGGATATATTTATAACATTTTCTGACAAAAGGTGCCAGGTGGCTGTAAATCATGTGCTAATTAGTGTTGACAGAACTGAAATAGTTGTTCTCTTTTTTCTTTTCAGCATAATATGTTAACATGTGTAGTCCTATTTTAAGTAGCTATCCAGAGAGAATAGAAGCCAAGTGGCTCATGAGTGGAAAGTAATATTTCTGAGCTACTGAGTCCTGAAATGGAAAGTATCCAGTGGTGGGATTCAAGTAATTTAACAACCGGTTCTCTGCCCTAATGATTTCTTCCAACCACCACTTTGCCAAACTGCTCAGAAAGTTAACAACTGGTTCTCCCGAAGTGGTACGAACCGGCTGAATCCCACCACTGAAAGTATCCCTTTCCTTCAGGTATCAGAAGGACAGGAGAAAGTACAAGCCTTCCCTGGAAGGACCTGCTAGGGCAGGGGTGTCAAATTCAAAGTGCTTAGATCTGGCCCATGAGGCTGCTTTGGAAACACAAAGGTCAGGCCCACAGTGCTTCTGCCAGCAAAAACTGAGCTCGGGAGGGCTCCATTTTAGCTGGAAGAGGGCTGCAGGAGGCCATCGCAGCCGAAAACGGATGTTGAGTTGGCCACAACCACCCTGGCCATGCCCCCCCCAGCCATGCCCCCCTGGCCCCCTGAGGTCAAACACAATCCTGATGCAGCCCTCGAGTTTGACACCCCTAGCGGGTGCTAGGGGGTGCTGGTGATCGGAGCAGCCTTCTCCAACCTGGGACTCTAAATGTGTCAACTCCCAGCATTCTGTTGAAGTTGAAATCCACATTACTTAAAGCTGAGGTTGAGAAACACTGGATTACTGCAATTACACCTTTTTGTATATTGCCTAGAGTCATTGAAAGCAAGTGGGTAGTCATACAAATTCTCTATATAAATAAATAAATTTTAAAAATCCAGGTTGGGACAGATTGTTATGGGATATCTCCTGTAAGGAACTATTGTCAGGCTAAGCCCAAGGACGACAAAGTTCAGTCAGAATTCAGATCTTTATTTGCTTACACACAATAGACAGAATCTTGCCAGACTAAACCCTTACTATTCTCACTCTAATTTATATACCCTGGAAGATTCTAGGGAGTGGCCATCCTTACTCTTTTTGTTTCCTAACCAGTTATGCTGCCTCTTGTCTGCCTCCCCACCCTTGCTTTCTGGAATGTGCTCCCTCCTTCCTGGGAAGCTGCTGTACACTGTAGTCCATCACACTTGTTTCCTATTTCTTATGTTGTTGTTTATGATAATATATCTTCTATGCAGCTGAATACTGACCTGTATTCATGAAAGCATTGCAGTGCATTTTGTTTAGGTTGGTTTTTTTAATGTACTTATGTGATAAACAAATTTCAATCCCACCCAAATCCTAAGAGACTCTGGGTAATGTACAGCACAAGACAATAAATAATGCTCTACAAAATAAAATAAAATTGATAGTTGTATTCCTGTCATTAGTCAGATGGTGCCTATGTATAGCTAGGATCAAATATTTGGTGGAATAATACTGTCTTCACTTGCTTTTGAAAACAAGGAGGTTATACTGTCAATGCTTGAGGTTTGATTTCATTCTATCAGTAATAACTATTTTCAGTTACATGTAAATATATGTTGAATAATCTCTTGGTCTCAATATATAATAGGCTTATAATAGTGATTATAGCCTACTATTCTATATTTATACTACTATAACTTTACTATTTACACTAAATGTCTTAAATTTACATTAGAAACTTCACTTTTGATTTTCATAATATTTTGAAACCTTTTTATAATGCTATACTGATTGCCTTGATACTCTTGTCTATATATATATTTTAAAAAAGGTTCATAGATCCTGAATACTTTACAATGATGATGGTGGTGGTGATGGGATTGATGATTGATGATTTTGATATCCTAGCACGGTTCTTCCTTTTTAATACCACAGTTTTCTAATTTTTCTTTGGATTCTATTTGTGATTCTTTTTCTTTCTTTCTTTCATTTCTATCATTTTTTCTCCGCTCAGCCTTGGCTTGTTCCTCAGATTGTGCCTCCTCTGCTTGTATGTTCATGCTGCTGAACAGTCATGGTTCAAATTCCATCTGTTAGCTGATTTTTTTCCCCCATTTTGAGATTCTGATCTGTTTTCCAATTCCTCTTCTATTTCTTTATGTTAGAAACAGTGATGTTTTTGTTCCCATTTTTTGCCCACCTGCTATTTGTATTTATGCTAGCCTTTTTGTTTCCTTCTTTAATCCAAAGTTTGTTATTTAGCTTTTTTTAGGCTAAGTTATTATCACAATTTTTCATATGCCTTGGTTTTATAATTGTCATTTACATCAATGTTTTCTTGTCTTTTGACTTTCCCCAAAATTCTAGCAGTTCGAGGCTATGGATTTATAGACTCTTGACTATTTAAAAAACAAAGTACTGTGCCCTTTCAACATTTAAATATAATATTTTCCAATTCCTTCATTATTAAATATTTCTCTTTTTAACATTATATTTTGTTCCATTACTTTCTTTGAAGTGTCACCCATACTTCTTTCATTTAGATTTTCTAAACTTCTAGAATACATTACCTTTTTTCAAATCTCATTCTTTTTCAAATCTCATTCTTTTTCTGTTTATTTTTTTCTCTATTCTTTTCAATCATGTAGTCATACTTTATTTTCAGCTTACAATGAGGCCACTTCAATCCTTTTAAAAGAGGTTATGATGTAATTTTGGAACTGGAAAAAATAAAATAAATCCACATTATGGACTAAGCCTAAATCATTACACTTTCAAGCTGTTTATTAATGAATTTCCCCATCTCCATCAACAAATTATCTATTGAGTCTGTTCTGGTCTTTGAGACATTGCTCAATAAGCATTTGTTTCAATCATTTATTTACTTATAAATAAATAGGGTAATTCTGGACGGCTTACATAAGCCATAAATTCATAAAAATGTATCAACATATATGTGTAAATAAATTAAAAGCAAAGATTAAAATCGAAGGACATGTGAGGAGGTCAGGGGCAGAGTGGGAGGAAGTGGGATCTGTTGTTACTTGATCATGTTGTTTCTTTAAAAAAATATTTACAACCTATAGCAGCCAAATTAAATTATAATTGATTTTGGATCTTTCCCCCCTTTTTTGATTTTATGTATGCATGATTCTGATTTTATGTACGTATCATGCTGATTTTATGTATGTATCATTCTAGAGTTTATCTGGAATGATAAACTCTATAAAAGTTTTTTAAAAGATAATTTACAATACATTGTTCCTAAATGGAGCCATCCTTAAAAGAGATCCAGTGCAATCAATGAGACGCATTAGTAACACCGTAGATAATAAGTTCTCGTCATCTCCTGGATCATGATCAAGGATAGTAAAGGTAAAAGTATAGTGCTCAAAGTACCCTTGATAAGTCAGTCCAAAATGCAAAGGCAAACCAGCCCAAACCTCAATAAAAATTCCTTAGAGCCCAAATCTTAATGAAACTGCCAAAGGGCCATCTCAAGAAAGCAAATGCCAGGATCTGGTCAGTAAAGAGTTGGTTTGTCAGAGATATGCCCTTATAATATTCTCCACGCTTTGGGGGAAGATCAGTAAACTGAGAGGATTCCTCTAGCCCAGAAATCTCCAACAAAACTCCAGCTTTTACCAATGCAAATTGTTTACTGGGGTTATCCAAAGATGCCCAATTCTATACCATTTCTTCTTAATACTGTGTGACATAGGTACTTGCGTTCTTGTGGTCGCAATATTATGATATATAGAAATATGGCTGTAGATATATGCTATAGCAGGTCAGGAAGGTGATTACCAAGCCCAGCTTCCTTTCCCAGATGGTGGTGTCCGAAGACATTTCCGTGATCATGTGACCAGCATGATGATACATCGAGGCACACAGAACGCTGTTTACCTTCCCACCAAAGTGGTACCTGTTTATCTATTTGCATTTGCATGCTTTCAAACTGCTAGGTGGGCAGGAACAGGAGCTCACCCCATCGCGGCACTCAGATTTCGAACCCGGGCCATCAGCTTTCCAACTGACAAGCTCAGTGTCTTTAACCATTGAGTCATCATGCCCCTGGGTATAGTGCAGGGAAATTTTATTATACTCAGCATTCAAGACAAGACAAGAGGAAACACAAGGCTGACTGATATGTCTGTGAGGAAAGGCCTTTGTAGGATTTCCTGACCAAAGCCAAAATTTATTAATTTATAAATTTATTTATCTATTCATTCATTCATTCATTCATTCTTCATATTTCTCAACCAACTATCTCCCTCAGACAGATAGATGCTTTCTACACAGCCTATTCAATTTCCCCATGGTTTTCCAAACAGAGAAGGTAGACAAATAGACAAATGCTTTGAGTTTTGGATTTCATTATATAAGACACTTTAAATCAAGTTAGTTTAAAAAACAACAGTGAATTAATACACTAAAAACAAATAAATCAAGGTATTGATCTTGAGCTTATAAAGTTCCAGAAATTGGGCAAAAAGGAATGCGTGCATGGAAATACTGACTTATTACAGCATGCACATTTTCTGTTGTGATAACAGATGTGAAGTAATTTATCTAATTTACTGCTTGCCTGAAAACAAAACACTGTTTTAATTGAAACCATAGAATTGATAATGTTTTATCTTTTGTTTTCCTATTTTCCTTTTTGAGTTTTGGGAGCAGATCCCTGGTTTGTAATTGCATTAATTACAACATGCACACAGTTGAAAAGTCATTGAGATGTAAATGCCCTTCAATGAAAAGAAAACAACAGGGACTATAATTTTTTGCTGTTATAGCTAATGACATTATTTGGATTTTCTTTTATTTGGACTTTTAATAATATAACATAGGTGAACAATGTCCAATAGCAATGCAAAGACTCACCATGAAAATTCAAGCTGAACGTACATTTACTACTTACTTCTCACACTCTACATTTCTGAAATACAGCAGCCCAAAGTGTCCATTAAGGAGGTTAAAAGCTTACTGTTGTCTTAACAATTCACTTCCACTTTCTTGAATCCAGGCACCAATGTTATGAGATCTTAGCTTTTCAGAAGGGAAGTGTGAGTGTAAGTGCACAATGACTTTCTTTAGCCTATAAGTTTTGGGGTGAGAGAGGGAGGGGGAGGGAGAAGGAGAGGCAGAGAGAGAGAGATCCATAATGGATCCCTTGGGAGACATTCCAGGTATAAGGAAGAACAAGGAAGAAAATGCAGATCCAAACTTAAGACTGCTGGTGAGAGAGGAACACATTTTATAGGAAAAAGTATATTAATATAAGAAGACAAAGACGTTCAGTAAGAAGTCTATAGTTAAAAAGGAACCTCTGCTTGGTATGGAAATAGATAGAAAGCTTACAAATTAATTATAAGGGGAGGGAAAGGGATAGAAGAGACCTACTCTCATATCAGGCGTAAGCTCTTTAACGTCATTGTAGGTAAAGCAGGGAGAAATGAGATGTGGCAGGGGGAAACTGGAAAGGATTAAGGTTGGAAATGAGTAACGCTCAGTGTTGCTCTTGTGTCCAGCTCTGCATGTGAACCTATCTCCTGAACAGAATATAAGAATTAACCATGCTTCATGCCAAACAGGGTGAATGAGTCTGTTCGATTGTCCTTCGTTATGATATGTAACATTTAAAGCAACTGGGCTCATGCATCATATTAAACCGTGGTCTAAGAATTCAGGAAAAGGTATTGAAACAAAAGAGATTACGTTTGATGTGCATGTGCTTACAATCTGAATTCCTTTTTTTTTTAATTTTAAAAAACAAACTTTATTGAATTTAAAAATATTATAAAATATACAAATTTTCTTAATCATAAAATTACATAAACAATAGACAACACAGCATACAATCCAAATACGTGTAACTATATATACACATATATACAAACAGTGACTTATTACCTACTCTATCTGAATCTGAATTCCTATTTGTATTTCTTTCAGAGTAAGCAGGAACTACCAAATATGAGTGATAAAAATCCAGAAGACTACTAAAGGTAAAGGTTCCCCTCGCACATATGTGCTAGTCATTCCCGACTCTAGGGGGCAGTGCTCATCTCCTTTTCAGAGCCGAAGAGCCAGCACTGTCCAAAGACATCTCCATGGTCATGTGGCTGGCATGACTAAATGCCAAAGGCGCACAGAATACTGTTACCTTCCCACCAAAGGTGGTTCCTATTTTTCTACTTGCATTTTTATATGCTTTCGAATGGCTAGGTTGGCAGAAGCTGGAAGAAGTAACGGGAGCTCACCCCATTATGCGACACTAGGGATTCAAACCGCTAAACTGCTGACCTTTTGATTAACAAGCTCAGCATCTTAACCACTGAGCCACTGCGTCCCTTTTGAGAAGACTACTAGATAGGCGTAAAGAGGTATAGAAAAAGCTCATTTGAAGCCCAAATCTGGTACCCCAAACGTCAGCACTATGAACAGGTTTGGAATGACTCATATCCATAGTACCACAATGATGGCAGGAGATGAGGGGGGAAGTATGCCAAATAATAACTAAATCTAATAACTAAATAACTAAGGAGCTGTGGTGGCACAGTGGTTAGAGTACAGTACTGCAAGTTACTTCTGCTGACTGCCAGCTGACTACAATTTGGCAGTTCAAATCTCACCAAGCTCAAGGTTGATTCAGCCTTCCATGCGCGCTCACATTTTCGGTGCTGGGGCAAACTGGTTGTTAAATTATGTGAAGCCCATCTCTGGTCATAAGTCGCTTTTTCAGTGCCATTGTAACTTCGAATGATTGCTAAGTGAACTGTTGTAAGCCAAGGACTACCTGTACAATGTGGTGATCATTTTGTTTTTTTCCCCAATTAGCTTGTGGAGAAAAGATGGTGGATCCAAAGGGAAACAGATAAACAAGAGAACTGTTACATGTGAGATAGTACAGAGAAGAAAAAAGAAAGAAAAAGCTGCATACTGAATCCATGATATTACACAAAGGTGGGCTCCAAAAAAACTATGGCAGCAATGACAGAATGGGTAACTTCTCTCAACTTTGATGACTATATCTATATTTAGTCTCACATTTCTTTGCCATCCTGTGCAAGCAAAGTTTAAAGTCCTCACAAGTTTGAGAGAGCAGCTATTCATTTGCCATTTCAAATGGCAAGTCAAAGGAGATACTATAGGTAGCCTTGTCTAAAATGGATACCTATTTCCTGAGGGAAACCTTTTTTGCAAGATTAAAGGTAGCAAGATTTTACGACTGCAAAAAGCAATGGCCAGATAGATTTGCCTTACATGTTGATTGACCTTTGGAGACCTGCTGCTTTTGGAAGTTGCAGCTGACTTGAAAGTTTGAAAACTGATCCGAGGCAAGTTCAGTCTGTCATACAATAAATTGTGTGGACTAGGAACTGTGTGATTCTTCATTTTTGAGCCTTCCTCTTTTTGACAAATAAATGCAGGCAAACTAAAAAAGTATTCTCTTTTTTATTTCCTTGTACTTATCCGTTAAAAGACAGCTTTTAAAGGTGCCTTTTCAAAAAGTCTCAGAAGGACAAGTGAAATGTTAATATTCTAATAAAAATAGTTGATGTATTGCAGCAAAAATAACATCATAAATGTGCTTAGATCAGACTTTAAAAAAGAAAGCCACAAGCCAGGATTATTGTGTACTTATTTTACCTGATTTTACAGTTTTAAGGCTATATTGTAAACCTTTATAAGTCTACATAGAGGCATAAGTAATAAAGAAAACATTGAATAATCTTTTGTACCTTTGAGCCAGTTTTGATTCACAAGAACTGCCTGGATAAGTGCCTGCAGTTTTCTTGGCTAGATTTTGGAAGTGGCTTGCCATTGCCTACTTCCTAGGACTGAGAGTGAGTGACTGGTCCTAAGTCCTAAATCAATAACCAGATGGCTTTGTGTCAAAGGTGGGACTAGAACTCACAGTTTTCCTGTTTCTAGCCTGATGCCTTAACCACTATGCAAAATCTACTTGCTCTCGAATAAATTATAAATTCAAAAAATCAATCTATATAGTAGATAAGTTTACAGAAAATTTTCAACATATTCATGAACATATTTTCTACATTGTTCTTCAGCCAAGAAACCTTGATGACCCTCTCTGCCTGCAGGCTTAAACAATCTAAAAGATGATTTACAAAAAGAGGCGGGAAGAAGAAAGCAATCAATGGCAGTTCTTAAAAGTTAAATAACATTTTTTTTTATCTTGACCAACTGGAATGACCCAATTCAGAGTTTGGAGGAATTTAATGGCATTAGAATGTCCAAGTCATTGTCCTCCCAGCAAAGGAATCCTCTGAATCTTGCTATCCTGTTTTGTTATATCTTTCTCTAACTTCATATTTGGGCATAGGTAGTGGTGGGATTCAAGTAATTTAACAACCGGTTCTCTGCCTTAATGATTTCTTCCAACAACCAGTTTGCCAAACTGCTCAGAAAGTTAACAACCGGTTCTCCCGAAGTGGTGCGAACTGGCTGAATCCCACCACTGGGCATAGGGTATTCAGGCTTTTATACATGGCTTTTAAAGTAGGATCTAACTGCTCTGAAAATATTTCCTTCTAAATATTAGGCCTTGTACTTTTGAAATTTGCTGGAGACCAGGGCTATCTTTTACAAGTCTTCTCCTAGCATCTTCTTTAGAAGCTGTCCCAAATTTATAGTTCTGTGGCATTAGGGAGTGATTTTTCAAATGGAAAATGTCTTACAAGGATTTCATCCATCCTCCCAGGCTGGTTGCAGATCTATTCCTAGAACCTCAGGAGAAAGTCCTATAAATCCATCTTGACAAACAGTATATTTACCTTCCCCAGTTTCCTTGGTTCTATCTGCTTTAACTTCTTCCTTTTATTGTATTTCCCTGGCTTCATGGACTCTACCCAGGTAGGATAAACAGACAAAGCCCCTCTTTATTGGTGAAGCAGCTCTCTTAAATGCTTGTCACATCCCTAGGATGTAAGAAATCCTAGATGTAAGAAATCCTAGGATGTAGAAATCCATTACATATGGAGTAAGGATTTTCTAAATTCTTCTTGATATCAGACCAAGGGAACCGTCTTCTGATATCAAATTATTTCTAAGTCAATTCAAAACCTAAAAATCAATTTCTAAGATGTACAATTCTCTCTGGTATTGTCCCAAATTTTTCAAAAAGATGTGGAATTTCATGCTCTGACTTTCACTATAGTGCAGTTTCTGTGTTCTACATATTCTCCTGAAGTAGCAGACACCACTTGTTAGCTCTTATTGCATACTCAACATTTAATTATTAGTTAAATTATTGCAAGTATGCAGTAATTTATATTGATAAATTATTGGATACCCACATTTCTCAGCCTTGCCAATTTTAGAATGCGTGAATTCCAAGTAGCTGGGACTTTGGACTGCTTGAGCAATTCTGGGAATTGAAGTCCACACATTTTAAAGTTGCCAAGACTGAATTCAGAATAGAATAGAACAGGAAAGGATCTTGGAGGTCTTCTAGTCCAACCCCCTGCTCAAGCAGAAAACCATATACCATTTCAGACAAGTGGCTGTCCAGTCTCTTCTTAAAAACCTTCAGTGATGAAGCACCTACAATCTCTGAAGGCAAACTGTTCCACTGATTAATTATTCTCACTGTTAGGAAGTTTCTCCTTAATTCCAGGTTGCTTCTCTCCTTGATTAGTTTCCACCCATTGTTTCTTGTCTTGCCTTCTAGTGCTTTGGAAAATAAGTTGACTCCCTCTTTTTTGTGGCAGCCCTTCAAATACTGGAATACTGCTATCACTTCTTTTCTCTAGACTGGCCATACCCAAATCCTGCAACTGTTCTTCTTATGTTTTAGTCTCCAGGCCTTTAATCATCTTAGCTGCTCTTCTCTGCACTTTTTCCAAAGTCTTAACATTTTTTTGTAATGTGGTGACCAAAACAGGATGCAGTATTCCAGGTGTGGTCTTACTATATATCTATTAGAAGATTGTTATAATATTTATTTTTATTTTAGATAGATAGATAGATAGGTAGGTGGATGGATGGATGGATGGATGGATGGATGGATGGATCGATGGATGGATCGATCGATATGGATATGGATATGGATATGGATATGGATATGGATATGGATATGGATATGGAT
>WNWU01000017.1:875420-889065 GCA_012654045.1 Ptyas mucosa | reverse complement strand
TGGATATGGATATGGATATGGATATGGATATGGATATGGATATGGATCTAGATACTGTATCTCTATGTCTGTCTGTCTGTCTGTCTGTCTGTCTGTCTATCATCTATCTATCTATCATCTATCTAATCTAATCTTAAGACTGAGAAACACTGCTGAAGAATTTGTGATTCCGGTGAAGTATTTGGAAAGGTAGTTGCACATTCATTCTGCTCCCCCCATTCCCAGTGTTTACAGTGATGGAATACATAGCAAGAGATATCTAATGTACTAATGTTACTGCCACAAGGAAACAAATAAGGCAATTAAAACTTCAATTTGCATAAGCACCAGAAATACCCCTATACAAGATATTGAGCTAGGCTAATTCTGCTAGAGCCACTGCAGCTACTGCTGATCGTTACACGTTGCTTAGTTAACAATAAAAGCAAGAAACGGAATAACTTTTTTGTCTCTTTAATGTGTACCTTTTAAAAAGTTGTAGGTTATTATTTTTCTTAACCGAGAGTAAGGTAGAGCCTCTTAAATGCCTTACTTTAAACAATTCTTCAGCTGGTCAAGTTAGCTCTTTCATCTGTTCAAAATGTTTAACTGACCACTGTAATATGCTGATGGCAGTTATTCTGATTTTTTAAAAAAAAACTGCATTTTTTTTTGTTTATAATATATTTTATTATTTTAATTGACCAAATAAAACAGATGTGTCCAACCCATGGCCCATGAACTGCATTTGGTTCTGGGTAGCTAGTAATGTGGCCTCACAAGATCGTAAACGATTATTACTTCATTTTTAGTGACATATACATTAACCATATTACATATTTTATATGCAGTCCAAGACAATTTGTGATGAGTTGGGGCATGGCATGAAAGCAACACAGCCAGAGAACAGGTCTATTTCCCCTTTATTGCTACAAACTTTACCCCCCAAAATCCCCCAAACATTTACTACAGGTCCTGGAACAAAGCTCTCACATGCACCTTCAACAGCCTCTGGCTGTGAGTAGTCCAGTAAGCAAGGTTAGCTAAACAGTAACCAGAGCAAGTAGTTCAGCGAAACAGGCAAACTGGGCAAGCCCCACAAGATAGAGCACAGTAATCTCCAGGCGTCGGCAAGTGCACACAAGGCTCCACAGATTCAACACTTGTTCCCGACAAATGCCCCTCCCACTGGCACTTCCTTACATCTCAGTTCCCAGGTGTGTCTTGTGAAGGGGGCGGGGTACTCTCCTCCCTCGTAGCCTGTTCAGTTTGCGTTGTTCTCGCCTTCTCTCTTCTCTCCATGCTCTAGGATCAGGAGGGGGTGGTCCTTGCTCTTCGCCTGAGCTCTGTCTCTCCTGTTCCTCCCTATCTGCAAGCCTTTCTAATCCTGAAAAGCCTTGCCCGGACTGACTCTGCCCTTCCCCAGTTTCCTCCAAGGCCAATGGAGCTGCCCTCTCGATCTTTATTGGTTCTTGTTCCAGCTCATTTTCCCCCACAGATTCAGACTCCAATGGAGACATGACGCAATTCCTCTTTACTTAGTGCAGTCCAGGCAATCCAAAAAGGTTAAAAGCCATGCAATAAAAGGTGCCCATTGGTGAAACATTCTGAGAAGAATCTTGTATCAAGTTATCCGCTGCTGCTATTTTCAGTCTCTCCTTAGATATTTTTCCAGGTGTCTCCCAACCTCCTAGAGCAGATTTTGAAAAGATACATGACAATGTTGGAGAAAGGAACAAATGGTTTGTTCCCCTCTGTTTCTGCAGTGGGGTGAGATGAGGGAGCAAAATTTGGATCCAATTCTAAAAAGAGAGAAGGAAAATCATCAGCAGAAATAGAACACTGCCAATGAGAAGTCCGGGGAAATCAATATCCCTCTTCTTCTGGTGCTGAAATGACATCAAAGAGATGCCAAGTAAGAATTCCATCACTGAAATGTTCTGGGGTAAAGCTCCTAGGCTCTTAAATAAGACTAAATGCATCTAGTATTCACACTTTAAAAACCAGGGGTGCTATTCAGTAGGTTCTGACAGGTTCTGGAGAACCAGTAGCAGAAATTTTGAGTAGTTTGGAGAACTGGCAAATACCACCTCTGGCTGGTCCCAAAGTGGGGTGGGAATGGAGATTTTGCAATATCCTTCCCCCAGGAGTGAGGTGGGAATGGAGATTTTGCAGTATCCTTCCCCTGACATGCCCACCAAGACACGCCCGCAAAACCAGTAGTAAAAAAAAAAAAGAATTCCACCACTGTTAAAAACTATAAAAGGTTTTAAAAGCAAATCCTGGGAAAACTATTCCAATAATATAGCTTTTAAGATTGCATGAAATTTATTAATGCTAAAAGAAGAGATTTTGATATTGATATATTTTTGTAAATAGTAAGAATGAAAAAAATGTGGTTTTTTCCCTCCCTTTAAGCTTTAACTAACCATATCAAAGAATTCTACAACCGCTTCTACCATGTCTTCATAGAAGGACATTATAGCATTATGTCATTGGGCATTCCATGAAAAATGAGATGGCTTGAGGAAGCTTCCTGTAGAATACCTGAGGGGAGGGGAGTTTTAAAAATTGTGTTATTTTTAAAAAGTACAATATTGTAACAGATCTATTTTCAATTCCTCCTTCCCCAGTTGAGTCCAAATCTGCCTTGGAGACCATCAAGTTAGGGTTTTCCATAGACATTTCAAAAGTTCCATAGACATTCCAAAAAGTCAGAGAGTGGTACACAAGCTTTTCCTTGTAAAAGTGACACAGGTACACACCTCAGTCAGTTCAGATGCTGGTAATGACAGAAATCCCTGTTTGTTCAGTGAATTTTCATTTACTGAGGGAACTGTATTCAGAATGACCAGCTTCATAACTGGAAAACTTTCCTGAATCGTGATGAATTTCCTTACAATGCTTTTGAGATTTACTTTTAAGCTGCACTGTTTTTTTTTTTAGTACATATATTTGCTGCCCATCCTTGTTTTTATTGTTTGTTGTTTATTTGTGTATTCAGTTACATAATTACATTACATTACAACCAATTACCAAGGTAAGCCAAACAATGATAAAAACATAATTAAAAACAAGAAATATATATATATATATATATATATATATATATATATATATATATATATACACCTTACGGACTTTATAGTACAGTGTTAAAACATTAAATGTTTGGTTGAATAAACCTTTTGAGCCTTCCTTAATCTGTAATAAAAAGAGATCTTTTGTAACATGAGCCCCACCATAAGAAAAACCAATTTAGCTGTTGATGTTGTGTCCATGGTATAGCCATAATGGGGTCCACAAAAAGTGATGCACTAATGATGTAAGGATTTGGAAGAATTACCTTTTGTTCTTTAATGTTTCACATGCTATTGAATAATTAAATGAATGAATTACTTTTTAAGGTCACATACCATAACAGACCTAACAAAGCTTAAAAAATACAATCACTGCAAGTAATAGTAATCTTAATTTTGATCATTGTCTAGTATAAAATTACATTGGATAATGAAAATTTATAACCACCCTAATTTGAACAATTCAGCCTACAAAAAGTAGAAAAATGAAGATTACTAACAAAAGCTATGTTAACAACAGCTATAAAACATTTTATCACTAAAATCTTAAAAGTTTACGAAAGGCAAATTGTGTGATTATAAATATATAAAAGCTATGGAAAAATAGCTAAAGATCAGAACTACTACTCCAAAGGTAATAAAATTACCATGTCACTATAATTTATGTGTAAAATTATACTTGTAATATTGAAATTATGGAAACTACAATATAGTGCAATATATAATTGTGTGGTATAACTGCTACTGCAGTATGTAAGAGTACGGCCATAAGAACTAAACAGTTAAATAACTAGAAATAAGAATCACTGCAATTACGCTGGATGGTGTTTACATATGGGTAGTAGAGTTTTGTGACATTTAAGGAAACAAAATGGTCATTATCCTCTTGTAAATAGTGTAAATAACTATATATCTGAATGCCCTGGACATTTAAATTAAAGGGATGTATATTTTATTTATTCTAATATGAGGTTTTCCTCGAGGTGTTTTGTAGATTAAAGTACATTTATTAAAAACTAGGCAGTGCATATAATATATGCAGGTATATCAAAACAGAATTTAAAGTCACCAAATAGTTCACACTTTTACTTCAATACTGACTAGGCAAAATATGTTTCTTTTAGAAATGAATCATTTCAACAATTCTGGGATTAATGCCTTTGAACCAAGTGATGATGTGTCATCCTAGTATTAGGAAAAACATGTTGCTTTATCCCTGTCATCCAAGTGGCTAAAATGCCATCTATTTCAGAGGTAGTTGTATTTATATCCCAGTTGTACAAACCCACTAAATGGAAATGGAAAAATAGCTTATTAATGTTTTAGACTCTAAGTTCCTATATGATACTTCCATAAATAATCCTCTTGGCTTGCAGGGAGAATCCAAAGTTCAAGCTGCCAGCAAATCAATATCAACTTCCCCCAACTCACACCTGCACCACTTCTTGAGGGACTTTCTGAGGATACAGTGGGATGGATACAGAGATAGGTTGGTCTAGTCCAGTGTTTCTCAACCTTGGTAGCTTGAAGATGGGTGGACTTCAACTCCCAGAATCCCCCAGCCAGCAGCGGGAGCAGAGGGGAAGTAATTAGAAGCAAACAAAAATAACATATTGCTAAGCTTAAGTATTAAAAAAAACCCACCCAACCACAGTGTCTTTCCTAGATATACAGGTAGTCCTCAATTTACAACCTTAACTGAGCACAGAATTATGATCATAAGTCATGCTGGTCATTAAGGAGATCGCCAAGTGCCCATGTCCAATTTTACAATTTTTTTTTGCAGTGGTGATTAAGTGAACACTGCAGTTATTAAGCAAATACCACAATTAAGCTAATCCCTTGTTTACAATCAGTGTTTTTTGTTGGAAACCCAAAGCAAATGCTGGGTTTCCAGCAAAGAAAAGTCATAAATTGCACTCCTGTGTCCGCAGGATGCTACAAACAGTCATAAATGCAGGCTGGTTGCCGAGTGTCTAAAATGCAATCGCATGATATTGGGTGTGTGTGTGTGTGTGTGTGTACAGCTGGTGGAACTTAAAATCCGTGTCATAAGGAGCCCCGGGAAGGTCCATTGTAACTCTCATTGGTCATGAAGCGATGTGTCATAAGTTGAGGCCAACCCGTAATAGCCTTCATAATAGAATTCTGATTTCATAATCTAATCCTCTTACCTGTGCAGATAGATCTGTTTGTGTTCTGCTCATATTGACTGAAATCAGAGCACGGGTGGAAATGGGAAGAGGAACAAGATGCTTGTTGTGCTTACACATCTAAATGCCCGCATATCTTTCTTGTACAAATTTCTCTTCAGACATCAACCGTGGACATGCATAATGCAGAAGGTGGAGACATTAATGCACCTGCTTGGTAGTGCGCTTTGCAAGGCTGCGCTGATAATGTGCTACACAGGAAGAACAGATTCCCGGCTTACAATCCTTAAATGTTTCTACATCTCATATGCATTTTTAAAATTGGAGTACAAAATTAATAAAAACAATGCTTTTAACTTGAGACAAGGAGATGAGAAATGAATCGGGGCATTTCACATGACTTCTTTCTTTATTTAAACAATCCTTTTCTTTGAACAGGTTGTCCTCCCTGTTCCCCCTTGTTATCCCAAATCAGTTCTGGATTTGACAGTTCATTTAAGCAGCTGTCTGTCTATCTTTGCCCCAGCAGAAATCTGTACTTTTGTTGCTCCTGTTGCCAATCGCTATCCTGCCGTAGACGTGATGCCATAAAATGCTACTGTCTGAAAAAGGATGGCTGGATTTCCCCTGTTTTATTTTCCTTTCTCTACCTAAATATGACCAATGGGCAGGGAAACATCCACTAATCATTATCCTTTATGTGGAATGGGATGAGATGGTGAAGAGGCCTGTTTTTTTTTTTAATGGATGGTTATTCTGCTGGGTTTGTTCATCTTTCAGAATTTGCTCCAGGACTTCACACGACCAGTGGTGGGATTCATTTTTTTTTACTACCGGTTTTGTGGGCGTGGCTTGGTGGGCGTGGCAGGGGAAGGTTACTGCAAAATCCCCATTTCCTCCTGATCAGCTGGGACTTGTGAGGCAGAGAATAGATGGGGACAAGGCCAGTCATTGGTGGTATTTACTGGTTCTCTGAACTACTCAAAATTTCCGGTACCAGTTCTCCAGAACTGGTCAGAACCTGATGAATACCACCTCTGCGCACAACCATTTTGCATGGATAGGTCCCAAAGGAATCAAACTAAAAGGTGTCAGGCACTACCGGGGTGGGATGGTGGGGATTTACAGAAATGTGGGGAAATTATGCAGTCCCTTCTCACCCTTCTGTCATTTATTGCTTAGGCTATTTTTAAACAGAGTTTAGTTTTGTTTCAGAACCTAGGAAGCATGCCACCTCTGTCATAACACCTGCCCTTTGAAGCTCTATTGCCTCTTAAGATTTGTTTGGCACCCACTTTGGCTGCGTTAAGAACTCTGAATATGTGGCTTCCCCCTCTCCCGCCCAAGTTTTGTATTAGAGTGGAAGGCAGGTACTGCATATTTAATTGTCTTTTAATGGTTGTTTTACTTCTGATGTTTGGATCCTCCCTCGCCCCGCGCCTGAATTTATAAAGGTTTTTACAATACACTGCCTAGAGTCATTACAAACTTGGCTGTGCGTCGTTTCTAAAATAAAATAAATATACCCCTCTTTTAATGGCAGGTCTCAGGTTGCTTTAAATATATGGCAGGAACAGGAGTATAGACTGGTTTGAAAGGTCCTGATTGTCCCATTCTCGCTCCCCAAACCAGAAAGGCCTTGAATATTGCCACTGGACTGATGAGAGAAAGTGAAGATGGTGATGAAGATTATGGTGCCTACTAGCGCATCACTTGGATTTAAGTGAGGGAGAATTGCACAACAGCAGCCTCACACACTCTCGTCCCAATTCTCATTAAGATTCAGTGGTAGGAGAAGAGTTCAACTGATTGGAGATGGAAGTAGGCATAGCGGATGAGTAGAACATCTTTAGTACCTTGTGTTCTATGCATTCCTCAATGCTTTCGGAAACTGCCTTCTTCATCATTAGACCTTCCATGGGTCTTACCTTAAGCTTAACCCTAATGCAATCTCCCAGAGTCCGTCTTCAGATGCTGGACAGACAACTCCCTACCTGACTGAGGGTTGAAAATCCATCAGCTGTCTTCACCTGGTTTAGCTGGCTTGTTGAAACTGTTGCCTGGGGTGTGGCCTCTGTCACATGGAAACAGATATGAGGACTCACAGGTGAGGGCCGAGGGCCAGATGGAGACCAAAGGGGAAGCACCCAAAAAGAAGGATGTGAGATGTCCCTTATCAAATCCTGACAACCCTGTACTTCCTTGCCATGCAATAGAGCCGTGATGGCGAACCTATGGCACGGGTGCCACAGATGGCACGCGGAGCCATATTGGTGGGCACGCGAGCTCAGCTCCGGCACACATGTGTGCGCCGGCCAGTTGATTTTTGGGCCTTCTGGGCCCACCAGAAGTCAGGAAACATGCTGTTTCCGGCCTCCCGAGGGCCTCTAGGAAGGGTGGGGAAGGCTGTTTTTGCCCTCCCCAGGCTCCTAGAAAGGCTCTGGAGCCTGCAGAGAGCAAAAAATGGGCTTACTGAGCCCACCGTGCCATCACAGCAAAAGTAGAGGGAGCATGAGGGGGGGCGGGGCGCATAGAATTATGGATGTGGGCACACATGCGTGTGTCCCACCCGCTCCCCCCAGCTTTTGGCACACGATGGCAAAAAGGTTAGCCATCACTGCAATAGAGTCTTCAAGATTGCAGGAGGAAAAAGTTGGAGAGAAACACAAGTCCACCCCAGCCCATGAACTTCTGAATTATTATCAGAAGCGTAACCAAACAACCTATAGCACTTGTGGTCTGTGTCCCCCTTAACCAAGGAAAAGAATACTCTTATTCATATTGCATTGAAATAAGAACTCTCTTTAGTTGCTTAGAATGAATCGGTACTAACTACAAAAGGCAGATTTTAGAATGGGACAGGATATTTCACTCTCAGTACATTACCTGAGTCCAGCTATCCCTTCTGACAACTTTAATTTATAACATTACTTTGTTTTCTTTCTTGGAATATTCTATTATTTTATATTGATAGTTAATAATTGATAGTCTCTTCAATTGTGACAATGGAATAAATTCAGTAAACAAACTTAATATTTTCCTGTTGTAAAGGCTAAAGAGGCTGCAGCCCTAGATGAAATTTTGTCAGTTTTCCGAATAAACTTAGTCAAAATGAAGTTTTAAAAAATGGCATAACTACTGTCAGATTTATTTTGAGGATTAGTAAATATAATTTAACATCTTGCTGCCAAATGATGACATTAGAATTCTTAAATTGAAGTAATCTCCTTTCTTAAAAACTATGTTTCTTGTAGCATACTATTTTAAACACGGAGATTAGAGAAATACATATTGTATTTCCCAGTTAATTAGAGGACTGAGTATTTATAAACACTTAAGAGTTTTATTAAATATTATGTGTATATAATATAAATTATTTTAGATAAAAGTAAAATATGCAGAACTTTGTAATTTACAAAATGGTAGCTTGATTTTTCCCAAGTTTCACCAGTGTTTTGTCTCTCTTCTCCTCCCTTCTTTTCTCTTATTTATTTATTTAAAAAAATTATATGGCTGCCCAACTCACCCTTGGCGACTCCAGGCATTTTATAAGGATAAAACCAGTGGTGGGATTCAAATAATTTAACAACTGGTTCTCTGCCCTAATGATTTCTTCTAACAACCAGTTCACCAAACTGCTCAGAAAGTTAACAACTGGTTCTCCCGAAGTGGTGTGAACTGGCTGAATCCCACCACTGGATAAAACCCCAGTAAAACAAACTAATAACTCTCCCTGCCCCCAGTGATAATAATTAGATCAGCCACTTGATGGATTCCATATATTACTGGGGTCCCCAGACCCACTGGCAGAACCATGTCTCAGGGCCTTGCAAAAGGGTGTCAAAGCGGAGGCCAATCTTATCTGATCATGTTCCACAGGGAGGGGAGTCACTACAGAAAAGGACCTTCTTGGTCCTGCCATCTTTTGCATTGGGCCTTCAGGCCTGCCACATTTACTGCTGTGGGAAACTGGGAGGGGGGATAAACAAAAACTTTGCATCTTCTTGTTTATTTATGTATTCATTCATTTAATGTGATGTTAGTACCATCCAACTCCACAACAACTCTATTCAGCGCACAATATTTTTTTTTAAAGTATAAATATAGTAAATTTAAATATACAATAATGAAAATAACAGAATGGCAATCAGGACAACTTAACACATATACATCAGACATGTCTAACAGTAGAGGGGAATTCTACTCTCCTACCCCAAGGCCTGGGAGCACAGCCAGATCTTTATGATTCTTCGGAAAGCCATCAGAATGGCAGCTATCAGGATATCTGAGGGAATCTCCTTTCAGAGAGCAAGTGCTGTAACGGAGAAGCCACGCTTCCTAGGTTCCAAAATATGCACAGTTCAATTAAGAGGTTCCAGAGCACGCTGATTCCATTGACTCTTATTCACCAGGCAGAAACCATGGGTGATAGGCAGTTCCTCAAATAAGCAGCTCCTATTTCATGTATGGCTTCATAGGTCATAACCAGCCCTTTGAATGATACCTGGAAGCACAGTGGCAATCAGTTTACCTTTGTGAAGAAGAGATGTCACATGGGAATATGGAAGCAGGCTCATTGCTGCTCATGTCACTGCATACTGGGCCACTTGCAACTTCTGAGGGTCTTCAAGGTCAGCTCCATGTAAAGCACATTGCAATCATTGAACATTGATGTAGAAAGGACATGAGTGACTACCCAATATAAGGCTTCCTCTCATAGGATGGGAATCTCCTAAATAGTAGATGTCTCAGGACAGGGATAATCATATGCCTGTAAACCCCTTCAGACTAATTCGGCAATACACCACCTCTGGTGTGGCTATCATATGCCTCAGTACTTGAGTGGAGGTAGATTTTCACATGTTATAAAGACACTATTCATATATCTTGTACTTTACAGTAGTGAATGCCTGAAGACTTCTATATAGGTTGGCCTTGACTTACGACCACAAAGAAGCCCAAAATTTATGTTGCTAAGCAAGACATTTGTTAAGTGAATTTTGCCCCATTTTACGACCTTTCTCATCACAGTTGTTAAATGAATGACTGGTTCTGTTCTGTCCCCTCCCTGCTTCAGGAGCCCAGACAAGCACACACACAAACAGAAGTGTACGAAAGTCGTTTATTCACCATTCATAAACAACAAGCTGGCAGCGAGCCCGGGAGAGATAAAGACAGCTGTTATTTTGAGTTGCCACGGCCAGTCCCTGATAAGGCTCTCCGGCATGTCCAAAAACAAACAGTCTTAAGGTTAGCAAACACTTATCTGATGCAGTACTTCAGGAAACAAGCAGCCAAGTTAATAATTTGTTCGTCACAAAAGCCAACAAGGTAAGGTCAGCTCCTTTTATACCTTGTGGGGCGCTGGCTTTGTGACTCATCACCTTGTGCTCGGCCCCACCCACTCCTTTGCTGAGCCCGTCTCTCTGATCGTCGCCACCTGGGATTAATCCACTCCCTCTCCTCATTAACGTCTGACTCAGAGGAGCTTTCCTCCTCAGGGCTTTCAGCTGGGGCCTGGGGTGGTGCCAAACCAGACGGGCCAGGAGAGGGGGGCCTTGCCTCCTCCTCCTCTTCACTTTCGGAGGGTTCTTCCTCCGAAGGTCCGGGCTCGGGAGCCGAAGACACAACAGGTTCGGAATTGTGAGTGCGCGCTCATGCACGGCACTTCTGTGCATGCACAGAACCTTCTGCGCATGCGCAGAGCATCTAGGCGGGTGGGCGGAGCTTCCCGCTGCTTCGCCTGAACTGGAGCGAACCAGTAGAAACCCACCATTGGATTACATGACGCTGGGATACAGCAACCGTCATAAATATAAATCAGTTGCTAAGCATCCCCAAATTCTGATTACGGGACCATGGAGAGAATGCAACAGTTGTAAGTGTGAAAAAATGGCCATAAGTCACTTTTTCCAGTGCTGTTGTAACTTTGAATGATCACTAAATGAACTGTTGTAAGTCGAGTACTATCTGTAGTGATGAGGAAAAGAGATAAAAAGAGAAAAAAATGTTAGCAGACTATCAGTGATTCAGATTGCCAATGCTATATTTATAAATACTTGCTCAGATTGCTTTTGCATAACGTTCTTTAAAATGCAGCAAAGTGCGTAAACTAATATTAAATACAACAGCCTAATTTATAGATCTAGAGCACTTACTCTAAACCTATACTTTAAAAATCACAATACTGTAAATAACCATTAGGATTATTTGGCCTGGAGTCAAGTCAATAGTCGGTTGCACTGTATTTAAATCTTCTGCCTCATTCTTGGATTTTTTTAGGTAATGGGAAGGGTTTGGTTTCTTTTTTTTGAAAAAAATGTAGTTTGACCTACTTTTCCAATTACAAATTCATAAATCTTGTAATAAACATCAACAACTAACGCTGTAACCTTAACACATAAATATATTACAGTTGATAAATGATAATTAAAGTGGCAGCCCTATATGCATTTATGCAAGGGTAATTCTCATGTAATGTTAGGAGATCGTGAAAACAAGAAGGGTCAACCAGCTCATAAGAAAGTTGCTTTGCTCACCCCAATTGACATATGTATACACACATACCCTCGCACACTTAAAGAAACAGAAGAGAATGGAAAAAGGAAAAGAGGGAGAGAGAGAAGAAAAAGGAAAAATGTAATAATGAAAAAGAAATATATGAAGAAGTCACTTCCAATCTTATCACAAGCATGAACAAATTTAGTGACTTTCACCTCCTCTAGGGTTACAAAAAATTATCTCTTCGTTCCATATCTCACCTTTTATTTATCAACAAACCCATAAAACATCTTTTTTTTTCAATCCTGC
Organism: Ptyas mucosa; assembly: GCA_012654045.1. Lineage (NCBI taxonomy): Eukaryota > Metazoa > Chordata > Lepidosauria > Squamata > Colubridae > Ptyas > Ptyas mucosa. The sequence continues at coordinate 877,043 of WNWU01000017.1, read as the reverse complement.
CATCAGCAGAAAGTCCATAAAGAATTATCAGAAGTAACAGCATACCTTGTTTTAGTCTTGATAATATAAACCAATTGTATGTTCCCTCCTTTTACTTCTTATAGTTTTAATCTTTAATTTATTCAAATAGTGTAGGATTTGATTTCTCTTCATTTCTTATTTATCGTATCACACAGAGTTCTTCAGGTCTTTAACGAGTCTCTTTTATAAATCCAATAAAAAAAAATTATCCATGTCACATTCATTTATATTTGACTTTTAAAACCTCAGTCAGTTAATTTTGTAGATTAAGTAAAACATCCTTCTCCAAAATATTCTTTTGGTCTGTTATTTATAAATTCACTTTCAGTATCATCTGTGTCTTGTCGGATAAAATTTGTTCCACATCTGTCATTTATTCAATAACGTATCTTGGGCATAGTCTATTCATAGAGGCAGACATCATGACTGGCATAGCTGATATTGTGGCTATTAATTTCTGCTCCATTGTTCAAAAGTTTCCTTTAGTATTTTCAAAAATATTATACTAAACTATTATAGATGTTTTGCATCAATTTATAGATTCTAATTAATTAACATGAAAGATAGGCCCCCTCCCTCTGATTAGAATCTTTAGTCCCCTCTAGTGTCCAGCTTTTAAAATAATTTTCATCAAATTACTTACTTACTTTGTTACAGTACGTCTTGCAAAAACCAGAATAGATAGATCTATCGACTTACTGGTATTTTCAAACTTGTCATTCCAAAGGTCTCTTATACCTTAAAAGTAGTTAATAAGCAATTTCCAAAAGTAATAAAAAAAATGAGGCTAGCGAACATAATGACCATTAAAAGGCACTGACTTTGTGAACAAGGTATCTAATCCTGTGTCAGATGCACCTGCATCCTGTAGTCTCTTTTTAAGAAGCAGCTTTCTGGAGCACTCGTGGGCAATCTCGGATCCTTTCCTTAGCCTCTTTGGTTCTTCATTTTCTGCTTTTGAATAGACATTTTCACTCTCCCATTCTTCCTTTGGAAGCCATGATAGGTACAGTTGTCATCTGGTCAAATCTGAGCACTTGGACAGAATATAATAAATCATTTTATGAACCACCATTTTTTTTTCTCTTGACTGATAAACGTACAGGTAGTCCTTGGCTCACAACCATTCATTTACTTACCATTCAAAGTTACAACAGCACTGAAAAAAAATTAGGATTAGGTAGGATTCAATTTTTTTTACTAACGGTTCTGTGGGCGTGGCTTGGTGGGTGTGGCATGGCTTGGTGGATGTGGCTTGATGGGCATGGCAGGGGAAGGATTCTGTAAAATCTCCATTCCCTCCTCACTCCAAAGGAAGGTTACTGCAAAATCCCCATTTCCTCCCAATCAGCTGGGACTCGTGAGGCAGAGAATAGATGGGGGCAGGGCCAGTCAGAGGTGGTATTTACCGGTTCTCTGAACTACTCAAAATTTCTGCTACCAGTTCTCCAGAACTGGTCAGAACCTGCCAAATACCATCTCTGGTGTGTACACTGAGAGCTTATGCGCTGAAGACAAATTCCTTGTGTGCCTAATCACACTTGGCTAATAAAGAATTCTATTCTATTCTATTCTATTCTATTCTATTCTATTCTATTCTAT
>WNWU01000017.1:820578-875410 GCA_012654045.1 Ptyas mucosa | reverse complement strand
CTATTCTATTCTATTCTATTCTATTCTATTCTATTCTATTCTATTCTTTTTTAAAAAAAATTATTGAAATTTATTATAATACAATACAATACAATCAGTCAGTGTTATTTTTCTACACAGGTTAAATTAATCCTTCTTTTACATTTCATCGTAATATAACGTAATTTACATATGCATCTTAAAATTTATATTAACTTTTTTTATTCTTTATTCTATTGTCAATCCACCTGTACCAATCATCCCATACCGTATAGTATTCTGATTCTATTCTGTTGTGTTCTGTTGTGTTCTGTTCTGTACTATTCTTTAGCTTTTGTGGCCATGGACCATGGCCATGGACGCCCAAGACTTAATTCAAGATTTAAAATATAATATTTCTCCAAGCCTTTGCAGACCCCCTGTAACCACATTGCTGCCCATAGATTGAAAACCACTGCCGTAAGTGAAGGGGTTTTTTTTTCTTTTGAAATATTATTTGCAATATGGTGAAGAAAATATTAAAGCAAAACCTCTTTTAATTACATTATCTAGGCACCCAAAACCGAGCAGGAGATGTTTGTTATGCTTTTCTTGCTATGCTTTATAGCTAAAATTGCAGACAATGTTTTCAAACTTAAATTAGCATTTAGTAAAACCCCATTACTTCAGGCACCTGGTCAGAACCACAGTGTAGCACACATTTATTTTACATATTTTGCAACAAATATTTTACCTCTGTTGTTCTTCCACAGAAATAGAATTTCAAACACAAAGATGTGAATAAATAAGAGAAATAGCTGAATAGCGAATAGTCTGAATAGAACTATTGTTGCGGTGAATAATCCTTCATCATAATCACACTAAGTGATGCGTACAATCTTCTGGGGAAAGTCTGCATTAGAAGCCAAAGACAAAGATAAGCTCTCCTCTTATCTTTATTAAAATAATTCCAACATGTTAATAATTTACATCTTTTTAAAAATGAGTGTATTTATGTTTTTCTGTCTGGGCATGAAAATGCTGATTCACCTTAATATTTTGCAAAATTAGCCATAAATATCTACGTTAAGTTAAAAATGAGACAGAAATGCATCAACTGAAGGACATTTAGAGAGGAGGAAGCCAATTTGTCATCATTACAGTTCCTTTGCTCCCAGGGAATTTAGCCAGCGCATATGGACTGTTTAACAGAGGTTCTTAGAACAGTGAGTGATCAAAAGAACCATATGTGCTAATGTACCAAAGAATAATTTGGCTGAGTAACTACAAAATTTCCTCTATGTTTTTCTTTCAGAGCTACCTTACATTTAAATAATCATTTTGTCAACACACTATTGCAGGGATGATCTATCAGTTCATCGTTTATTTGTTAGTGCCTTCTCTCACTTGCCTGCCCCCTACCTCAACGGCCTCCTTCTCCTCTCACTTGCCCGCCCTCTACCTCAACGGCCTCAACAAGGCCGTTGAGGTAGGCTGGACTAAGAGAGAGTGAATGGCCAGAGTCACCCAATGCCCTTTCAAGTAGAAGGTGGAGCAGAATCCAGATCTCCTAAAGCCAGTCCTGTACCCTAATCCTGACACTAAATTTTCAGTGCTCCCAATACTTGTGTCTCATTGGGGATAGTTTAAATAATTAATGATTCACTTGGAATAATTATTGGAATAGAACCAATTTTAAACCACATACAAAGACAGCAAGTTAAGTAGTATGTTCACCTGGAGGGGATGTTGTGAGATTCCATACCATACAAGGCATATACAAAAAGAGGAGAAGGTCAAAGAACATGAGGCACACCCGGAAGAAGATGGAGAGACAATATCAGAGACCCACTACAGGACCCTGAGTGGCGCAGCAGGCTAATGCCTCCTACTAAAGGCAGCATTTAACATCCAGCTGCCTGCAATTACTGCGAGTTCTAATCTCACCAGGCTCAAGGTTGACTCAGCCTTCCATCCTTTCTAAGGTGGGTAAATTGAGGGCCCGGTTTGTGGGGGCAATAAGCTGACTTTGTATAAATATACAAAAGTATGAAGGCTATTGCTTAATGCATTGTAAGCCGCCCTGAGTCTCCAGAGAAAGGCGGCATATAAATATAAATTAAAATTAATAAAAAAAACCCCTACAACAGCATCAAATAACCAAGATTGAGGCCGCCAGAAGTGGAAGGACCAGAACTTTGTATCTCCCTTGACACCCAAAGTGATAATAGAGGAAAAGGAGGAGGAGGAGGAGAAGAAGAAGAATAAGAATGATTCACTATCAATAACACCTCAGCAACTTTGACTAGGGTGAAGATTGATTTTATAGGAGGTAGCAAGCTGTAATACCACACCGAATATCAGAAATAAGATTTTGAAGACTGTAATCCTATACTTAACTGGAACTGGATGTGTTAAATATATAGGAAACTTTTGCAATAGCTGGGTTGCAAAGGTAGATTCTGCTGCTGATTATGATTATTTTTGTTGTGAAATGACTATAGGCGGTTTGTTATATATTTATATTGGTTTTTAAACTTGTTTTTATTGGATTGTTGTTTTTATTCATTGTGGGCCACCCTTAGTTACTTAGATGTAATAGGCAGCCATACAAATCATCACAATAACTATGAATTTTAGAGGACTTCCACGAGTGAAACAAACTATGGAGGAAGAAAAGCATGGCCTGAATGACTACCTTTAAAAAAGCCAAGAACCCTTGCTGAAGGCAGTCAATCAAGGAAAGCTCTTGAAAACAACAAAAGTAAAGGCTGGATATAGGAAAGAAACAATAGAAAACTGATTTGTTAATTGGAAAAACAAGCCAATGCATGGTCAACACTTGAAACTGATAGAAGAAAAAGGTGATTAAAAAATAACTCACATGGAGTTGGTTAAGTTCAGGAATTCTAAAGACAGAAACGGAAAGGCTTTATTTTAATGGCTCAAGAACAAGCTTTGCCAACTAATTGCAGGAAGGCAAAAACGCAACCCGTATCAAACAGCAAATGTCACCTTTGTAGTAAAAAAGATGAAACAATTGACCATTTGATCAGTGGCTTCAGCACAATTTCACAAACTGAGCATCGTGACCAAGCTGCCATTATTATTCATTGGGAATCTTTGCTAGAGGTTTGGATTTGAATGTAGTAAAAATTACTGGAACCATCAAGTTGAGAACGTTTTGGAAAAATTACAAAATATGGGACTTACAGATTTAGGTTGAATATTTATGGGGGGAAATCTGTTGTTGTGTCAATTCCGATTAGAGCCATTGGAGCAATATCTAAAGAACTTCCTCAGTATCAATAAATATTGAATGTGACACCCTATTTGGAACTGCCTATGTTCTTAAGTACTACCTTAATAATTCTTAGATCCTTTATTTGGACGGGAATTACTACATTTCTACTAGTCTTTGACTCTAACTCTAACTGTAGATTACCACACATAATAATAATGAAAAATAAAAAAGAGACATAGCAAGGCAAAATATTACAGGTCCAATACACACACACACACACACACACACACACACACACACACACACACAAAACAACAACAACCAGCAAGCAAAGCAGAAAACAAAAAGACCAATAAAGTTGAGAAAGAGACAGAGGGGCTAATTCTGGCTGCACAAGACTAAGCCTTAAGAACAAATTGAAAATCCATACAACGTCAGAATTGAGAAGACAACAACAAACAGCAAATGCTGCCTCTGCAAACAAACAAACAAACAAAACCCGATGAAACAGTGGGCCACCTGTTTAGCTGCGACAAGATCACATAGGCCGACTACAAACAATGGCATGACAAAATCGCAAAAATGGTGCATTGGAATATCTGCAAGAAATATCATTTGCCTCCAAGCAAGAATTGGTGGGACCACAAAATAGGCAACATAAGAGACAATGAAAAAGCTAAAGTGCTCTGGGACTTTAGAATTCAAACAGACACAACACCCCAGACTTAACAACTGTGGACAAGAAAGACAAAGAAGTCTAGATAATGATATGGCGCTACCTGGAGATAGCAGAAGACAAGAGGAAGAACTGGAGAAGATAACAAAATACGAAGACCTGCAAATAGAAATACAACGACTGTAGCAAAACACAGCCAAGGTTAGTACTGATGGTAAGAGGCATCTTGGCTATCCCAAAACAACTGGAGTTTGAACACCATCAGCATTGACAAAATCACTATTAAAAGGGAAGGCAGCTTTATACCTCTAACACCATCAAACAACATATTGGGAAGGATTTGATAGGTGGATAAAAATGCCAGATCCAGTCTAAATGTCTGTCTGATTGTACAACCAACCATCAAAATAATATGGTGGGACTTAATTCTGAATATAAATAGTTCTAATACAACGACATGTACATTGAACCTCCCAACAGTATACACGTCTGTATTGAAACAAGAGTTGAACCAATGTCACCTCTTAACTTTATTTATTTAGAAAATGTTTTCACATAAATTTCATTACATATAATCCCAAAGTAGGGTAACAATAAAATCAACCACAAAACTGAACCCAAAAAAGTTTTCATGATTTGCAGATTAAGGCCAAGTTGTCTTGAATACAGAGGACTAACTAAACCAGGTATTAAGGCTATACATAGCTTCACATAGCTTTTTCTTTATTTATAATGTATGTATGGAGAAACTGCACTTCCATGATTTGATAGTTTTCAACCAAATTTGCGATCCCTGAGGGCTGCAAGCAGGGATGAAATCCAGCAGGTTCTGGAGAACCAGTAGTGGAAATTTTAAGCAGTTCGGAGAACCAGCAAATACCACCTCTGGCTGATGCCAGAGTGGGGTGGGAATGGAGATTTTGCAATATCTTTCCCCCAGGAGTGGGGAGGGAATGGAGATTTTGCAGTATCCTTCCCCTGCCACCCCCACCAAGCCATGCCCACCAAGCCCCCCTCCCCGAACTGGTAGTAAAAAAAGTTGGTTTTCACCACTGGCTGCAAGTAAGAAATTTTGGAGACTGATGCAAATAGTAAATTTGCAAGCTTTAAGTAGGAAAATCCTTCAGCTGATTTCAAAAGTATAAGCTGTAAAAATGCTTATACTTTTCTATTGCCCTGCTTACACACAGATATACTATGAGATTTAAAACATCGAAAATGGATTTCTTTTTTGCTCTAGTGATTTATTTAAATATATATTAAATATTTATATTTCTATTTTATAAACGTTATAGGGCATAAGTACCAATGGGCACAGTAAACGCATGAAGACAAGAAAAAAAAGAACAGCTGAAATTTGATTAGGCAGACTGATCTTCTGTACAAATTTACTACTGCTTGGTGCTGGGGAAACACAATTAAACATGCAATTTCATCTCTGGCTTCCATGTATATGGAAATAAAGACAAGACACATAAAAAAAGAGAGAAAATAATAGAATGGTGCATAATCACATGTCGAATATTCTGAATACTGTGAAGAGAACAATTAATATTATTACACGTTGCTTAAAATACCAATGAGAGGTATATATTTGAATGTATTCAATTTATTTATTATTTATTGGTTCGATTTATATGCCGCACTTCTCCGAAGACTCAGGGCGGCTTACAATGCATTAAGCAATAGCTTTCATACTTTTGTATATACCTGCTTAGTAGGGCTTTCAGCCCCCCCTAACCGGTGTTCTTTTTTATACAAAGTCAGCTTATTGCCTCCACAATCCGGGTCCTCATTTTACCTACCTCGAAAAGATGGAAGGCTAAGTCAACCTTGAGCCTGGTGAGATTTGAACTCGCAGTAATTGCAAGCAGCTGGCAACTAAGTGCTACTTAACAGCACTTTAGTCCGCTCCACCATCAAGGTTCCTAATTAATAATAATTTAATTCCCTCATTAAAACTTAGGGAAACCAAAATGCAGATAACCTGGCTGAGGAGGGAAACGGGATTGTTATCTAGATTAGGTAACACCTGGTTTGGATCTACCCTACATTTTCTTAATGTTTTCTTGTTGCTACCACTAATCTCTGTTGGCTTGATTCTTCAGGAATCACCGTATTCCTGCTGCCAATTTTCCCATTAGCCAGCCCATTCCCCAATCTTCCCAGCATATTTCTGCCAGCCCCCTCCCTAATGTCCCTGGCATCTTTCTGCCGCTGTAATCTATCTTCTGACCAGCCTGCCCTTCCTCTTCTTCAACTATTGTATGTCACATTTGATTTTGAATGATGAATGAGATAAAACTTGGAAGAAACTTACCAACTGGCTTGCAAGAAACTAAACCAGCTAGACATCATCTTTGGAGTAAAACTTTCTATAATTAGCAGTGATGCCTTTTTCCTTGCATTTGTTTCTTTCCTGGTTTCTTTTAGAATTATTCTGTCTTGGGAAATGGGAACTTCCTGCCAATTAAGCTACTATAAGAGAGTTGAATTTTCTTGGGAGGAATCTTGACGAGGCTAATTGCTGGCCTATTGGCAGCTTTGAACTGCATGGAAAAGGATTTTAAACTTCAGCTTACCAGATGCCATGTTAAAAGTATTTTAACATCCATATATGACTTTGGCAGCATGCAATTTTTTTTTATTAAAAAATGATGTTACTCTGTAGGTGGTGGTACATAGAAAGCTTGCTCAGAGATCTTAGTTTACTATAGAGCCACAAATTGCAAATTGAAGAATTAAGCGTTAAGTGCTATTTTTCACGGTCTCTCTACAGGAATTAGGATGAATGCAGGAGTACTTGGCAGGCAGGGTGCAGGTATGGTCTGTGCATCCTGCATGCAAGCTTTTTGAGGAGCCAAAATTAAACATACACTGGAAATACAGTATGCTTGGGTTTGAGGCTGGCAGCAAGGAGATAAAGATCAGGCCATGAGAAGGGTGCAGGTTCAGGCAGACAAAGAGTGCAAGGCAAAGAAACATAGATGGAGTTACCCAGAAGGAGAGTGCAGAAAGTGTGTCTGTGTGCCAAGCTTGCCAAGAGCCAGACAGGGACAGAGTTGAATGGTCCATGGTCAAAAAGCATAATGAAGTTTTATAAGGTCGAGGAGAGAGCTGAGATGTGGTCAGAAGCAAACAGGTCATGAGCGTAGCCAAAGTGAGACCCAGATACTATGGGACTGGTATCAAAACAGTTCAGCTTCCAGCAACTGAGAAGTGGGAGTGGCATAGATTAAATCCTCTCCCAGATGAGCGTTCAGAGCTGCAACTGGTTTTGCACAGTTAGTGCTGAAAATGAGGCAGGTAGGCACCCGGCTTCAGGAGAGGCTTGCCGATTACTCACAAATAGCTCACTCTTATGAAGCACGGTTGTGTCTTCTTTTTTTTTAAATTTTATTTATATGCCGCCCTTCTCCGCCTCTCAGGGCGGCTTACAATGCGTTAAGCAATAGCCTTCATACTTTTGTATATTTATACAAAGTCAGCTTATTGCCCCCACAAACCGGGTCCTCATTTTACCCACCTTAGAAAAGATGGAAGGCTGAGTCAACCTTGAGCCTGGTGAGAATTGAACTCACAGTAATTGCAGGCAGCTGGATGTTAAATGCTGCCTTAGTAGGAGGCATTAGCCTCCTAAGCCACAGGCTCAGGCTTCTTGCTGAAGCCTGTGGGTCTGCCTCACTGATTGGTGCCTGTATTGATCGGGGAGACGCCTCTCCGGGCAAAGAGGAGCCTGGCAATACTATGTCTAAGGAACATGGTCCTCAGTTCCCAGAACACCAACAATCTGCTGGTGTCCCCATGGTTGGTTGTTGGGGTATGACAAAAATGTGACATCATTCTCCCTTTTGATTGACTTTCTCCTACAATTGCTGGAACTGATTACTCTGGATACCGGTGATGGATCAGAGAAGAGACATGGATTTTGATGGCATCCTAATTGTGATCTTACCTGCTAATGATAGGTAATTGTCATCTTACCTGCCAATAGAGGTCATCTACTCTGGTCACCTATAGCTTCTCATGGAGGGTGCCATGGTTAGCCTGTAGACATTGGATTCAGTTATTTTGCTGGCAGTGATGGGGAGAGGGGGAGTGCCTTCAAGTCCGGGCTAACAATAAGTCCTTGCATTTTTTGGCAAGGTGATTTGCCATTGTCTCCTTCCTAGGGCTGAGAGAGAATGACTGGCCCAAGGTCACCCAGTTGGCTTTGTGCCTAAAGCAAGACTAGAATTCAGTCTCCAAGTTTCTAATCTTATGCCTTAGTCATTATGCAAACTGGATCCTAACAACACAGAGATACTTCGTAATTATTCCATTGGTTCATTCCACCTATCCATTCTAGTTCAAGTTGATAATTGGTGGATGAGTGGAGATTTACTATACTTTTAGGAGCCCAAACAGGGTCTTCCAAAATCTGGTGGTGATTGGCCTACTTATCATACTAGGACGGTGATACATGCAGGCAGGCTGTGCAACTGGAAGACATTATGGTGATCTCCTTCATGATGAGGATGCCTTCATAAGAGATGAAATCACTCATTTTGGTGATTTGGTCCATGACTATTTGATAGTCAATTATCAAGAACTTGGAAGGTAAATAATGATATACCAATGAATAATGAAATACCAATGATAAAATCCATTGGTAGGACTTTCCATGTATCTAAGAGCACTGGCAGGGATTGAATGATGCTAGTGGATTTGCCTGAAATGTTCTTGGCCTGGGCAGGCAAGTAATGACATATCAGTGCATATCAGCTTATATGTGGCCATCAGAAATCCCTACTGACTAAATTGTAGCACCTTCTTTTACAGAAGCCCTTGGGAAGATACAATGATACCATAGCCCTTTCTGCTAGGGCTTCTGCAAAACTTCACTCCCACTCCACTTAAGGTGGCCACTAATCCATAGTTAGATCTATTCAATCCAGGCTGGCTACTCCAAGGGCACATTCTGTAAATGGTTTAGGAGTACTGTGTCATTCCAGGCTACATTGGAGCTTTACTCTGCCAATGACTACTTCCAGTATAACCAGTGTATCCTTAGATCGACCATGTCAGGTTCTTGAAAAATGTGACAATGCTCCCCCATCAGTCTCCAAATTATACAGGATGGTGCTTTTGTCTAAAAGACACGGGTTGGCTCATTTGGTGGCCCGTCAGCAGGCTCAAAAGAAACTTTGTATTGTGAGCCTCTGGGTACAATGAATATATAATTTGCATTGCACCGGGAAAGCAACAAACAATTCAGAACAACTGTCAAATGTTTTGGGAACAGTTGTGGGGTATTTTGGGCAATATAGTGCTGAGCCTCCAAGTTCCTCCAGGTGTACCAGCATATTAGTCATTGCATCTGTTAATTGTTCCAGCTGGTTACAGATTGCCCTATTCTCTTTGTGCAATGCCTCAATGTTGTCAGCCAGACTGCACGGCATTTGTGTGGAGAAACAGGACCGCAAGCAAAGCTTTCCCAGCAACTAGTCAAGGCACACGCTGGGGGTCTGAGGTTGAAGCCAAGGAGACCACGATCCGGGCACCAGAAAGGTGTATGTGCCAGAACAGCAAAGAATGGAAATAGGAACCGAGTTACTGGGAAGGAAAGTGTGGGAAGTGTGCTTGCACACACCAACTTTGCCACGAGACAAAAAAAACGAATATAAAGCAAGATCAACCCAGGCACGTCAGAAAGTGTAACAAAATCTTGTAAAATCAAGATCGGGAGGGTACTTGGAATCAGAGACATGGAACATAGAGACAGATGCCAAAGTTGCTTATAGCAACTGAGAAATGGAAGCGGCATTGCTTAAATCCTCTCCTGGCTGAGTGTGCCCATATGCAGCTCTTTTTGCACAGCTGGTGCCAATGATAAGGCAGCCAGCTTGCTTGGTCCAGGAGAGGCTTGCTGATTGCTGGTGAATCGCTCGTTCTTATGAAGCACAGGAGCATCATACTGTGGCCTAGGTGGTTGTGCAAGCATGGGAGCATCTTGGCAGCACTGCATTCAGGGAAGGCCAGAGCGACACAATGCTCAGCATGCCTCACTCCACTGGCATCTCCCAAGCCTCTCCCTTGAGCTCTGACAGCTGTATCCCAAGAATTCAGCACATTCCTAGTACTTCTTGCATTCACACAAATAATAAAAAAAAAAAGTTTGCACTTTTCATGGATGTGACAGCCTAAAAATTAGAACACAGATGGTTATTTCTAATATTTTAGAGATAACTGTAGGATTCGATGTTGGAAGGTTTCTTTGCAGACATTGTATCAAGGTATTTTCCAAGCATGGATATAGTAACTAGAAGAGGAGTTTTAGCCAATTTACTGTCATGAATTACAGTATGCCAGTAGTTAAAAAAAGTTCTCCAGGAATGTATTACAAATTTCCTATTCAGCAATAAATGTTCACAAACTTTCTTACCAGATTTGGTTCACACTACACAGTAAAAAGCTTAATTAATTTAGCAATTAGCTACCAGTATGATAAATTTTCAGTACAAGTCATAGTCTCCAGAAACTACAAATGGAGTTCAGACAAACCTCTATTTTTGGAATCAGGAAATAACATAAACAATTAAGTTCAATTAAAAAGTTATATGAAATAATGGGAGAGGTAGGTACTGACTAATTGTGGATATTCCCTTTTTACATTAGATGCAGGGGATTTTTGAACAGCTTTATTCCTTTACTTCTTAGGGCAGGGCTAATTTTTTAGTGAGCCTTGACCATAAGATATAGCTTTTATAGTCCTTCAATCTTTCTTTTTTTCCCTTTCTTAAAAAAGTATGAAGGCTATATGACTGCCAGTTTTAGAGAAAGTGGGGCAAACTATCTCCCTTCTCCAAACAGTTCACTCACTTCTTTCCACTTCAGTTGAAATCTCTCTAGTTATTTGTAAAAAACCAGCAATGTTCAGATATGAATTATAAATAGTTGATAAGCTGGAAATTAAAATAAGGCCCCAATCAAAGCACCACAATCAATAGAGCTTGGCTCAGGGAAAATATGTTTAGTAGGGAAGCGTTAAGGGGAATTACACAGCCCCCCCCCCTCATTTGGAAATCTAGCACAAAAGCTGTTTTCCCAAAGAAAGAACTTCAGGAGCCTCTATTTCTTTGAGGGTACCTACTGGGATCATTCAATGGACTGCTAGAACTACCATATCTGGTAGTTCAAATATGGCCATCCTACATATATGGTTACCTAGCATCACAGAAGATAAGATGTAGAGTAAGGAAAGGTGTGATCCATCAATGAACATTGGAAAGCAAGGCAACCTTTGCCATTTCCATAGATGAAGAACTAATAAGCAAAGTAAGAACAAGGAAGACAAAGTTGTGATTTCTGCTGTTTCCTCTTCTTCCAACTCATTTCCAATCTAATATTATGTATATGTGTTTGATTATAATTTTTATGATTCCCCGTAAGTTTCACGTTGGTGGTACTGTTGATGGTTGCTGACAAATGCATCTGCAAGTTGCCAGATGAAGAACACTGGCATATTACACCACCAGAGGAACATATTATTCAGAAGGTTCTAGAATGTGCCGAAATGAACAAATTAACGTTAGAATTAAATGAGAAAGAAGATTCAGAATATTATATGGTGTGGGATGACTGGTACAGATGGATTGACAATTGAATAAAGCATAGATAAAAGTTAATATAAATTATGTTATATTACGAGGAAATGTAAAAGAAGAATCAATCTAACCTGTGTAGAAAAACAACACTGTCTGACTGATTGTATTGTATTGTATTATAATAAATTTCAATAATTTTTTTTTAAAAGAGAACACTGGCATATTTTTCAGTACTACAATGTCTGGATACCTGCAAATGGGGAAGCAGAAACCAAACCAGAAATAAAAAGCATGTGTGTATTTTTAAACATACTCCCTTTCATTGTCTTCAGGGGTTTTCAGGTACATGATGCCTCGGACTGGTAATCAAAAGATGCCTTTTGATGATTCAATATGATTCCAACTTTTTTTATTTAGAAAAAACACCAAATAACCAAAGGGAATAAAGTATTTCCTACCTTCCTTCCTCCATCCCCACCCTTTGCTGTTTCACAGCTGAATAGGCTTATTGCAGAATTAGCCAAAAATGACTTGGAAATGCTAAAACAGCAAAAGAAAAAAAAATCTGAAAAATAAAAGCTCTATCAAAGTACAAAATGGAGAGAAAGGAGAATATCAACTTAAATGATAAATCCATTTCTGGTCAGAAGTAGATCTAATTTAAACCCCACAGACCTTTCTGGATCAAGTTATCACATCTCACCATAAGAAGACAAGCCTCTTTACATAGTGGCATTATGACTGAAACACGTTGGCCTCTAATCCTACCCATTTTATTAATAGCCGAGTTTGATGAGCCGTGGTGGCACAGTGGTTAGAATGCAGTATTGCAGGCTAACTCTGCTCACATTGCCAGGAGTTCGATTCCTTCGATCTTGACTGGCTCAAGGTTGACTCAGCCTTCCATCCTTCCGAGGTCGGTAAAATGAGGACCCAGATTGTGGGGGCAATAGGCTGACTCTGTAAACCACTTAGAGAGTGCTGTAAAGCACTGTGAAGCGGTATATAAGTCTAAGTGCTATTGCTTAATTAATTATTAATTAATGCTATGGAATAATAAGTTAAGCCATAATTGCTTGGTCTGTATGTATAAATCCAGCCACTTTGATTTCTAAACTTTAGCTTATCGCTTAATTTGTTATATAAACCAGCCAACAGCAGTTTATTAAATAAACCATAGCTAAGCAAATGACATCACACAATGACTTTACAAAATGTGTGTCGCTCATACTGGATATAGGCAATTCCCAGGTTATCCAATTTAAGGACATCTCCGAGTTACAAACAGGATGCCTATTAGTAGAAATGGTGGACCTCCTTCCTTAAGCCAACAAAGTGCTTCACAATTCAATCAGGAACTGCTATAGCTGTACGCTAATATATAGCCTGTTTTCAGTGGTTTTAAGCTGTTCTGGAAAGTATTGCATGCATTCAATGTTCTGTCAGTTCAAGGAAAGACAGTATCACCCACCATTTTTAGTAACAGGTAGTGCAATTTCAAGTACGATTTCCAACATAAATACAAATTTGAGTTAAAGATAGAATTAGAGCAAAGAACTACCGTAACCTGAAAACAACTTGTACTAGCAACCTAAGTAGCCCTGCTGTTTTGGTGGTTTGGGGCCAACAAATGCTCAATTCCCATCATTATGAAAAATGGTGAAGTTGCAACAGTGAGTATAGAAAGTAAAATAACACCCCTACTTCAGATTTTATATATGGTACTTGAACTGAAGTACAGAAGATGAGGCAGCTGTTTAATCTCTGGATGGAGAATTAGAGGACAGAAGAATATGTGAATGTGCTTATATGCTATTATTATGAATAAAACTAAGAAAGAACATATACATTCTGGGGCGCTACAGGGGAAAAATGAGGCTAGGGGCTTCTAGCTAGCAAACCTAAATAGGTGGGAAAGATTGATGGGATCATCAGAATATGATGCAAGTAAGTCGGTAACAGAGTCAGCTTGATCTTAAACTCCTGTTAAATTCATAGAGATTTTTCAAAATTTCTGTTGATACCATTGATCATTACTAGCTAAAGAGTGGCTGTGGCTTAAAAGCTACTTCTAATATAAAAATGTGGCATTATACAACTTTAGAGCATGTTAACAACATAAAATTGCTTTTGATTTCATTTAGTACATTATTATAGAGAGCCATTTTGGTGCAGTGGTTAAAGCATCAGACTAGAAACCAGGAGACTATGAGTTCTAATCTTGCTTTAGGCATAAAAGCCAACTGGGTGACTTTGGGCCAGTGTCTTTCTCTTAACCCTAGGAAGGAGGCAGTGGCAAACCACTTTTGAAAAACCTTGCCAAGAAAACTGCAGGGACTAATCAGAAAGGTTGATAGGAGTCAAGACTGATCTGAAGGCGCACATGAGTGCACAGAGACACTATACATAACTCTTTTCGTTACTGGTTTACAACAGTTTGAAGCATTGCAACAGATTGAATGGTAACCACTTTTCCCCACAAAGTCTTCAAGTTAACCATGTACAAATTCAAAACTGGGTATGTGTGTGTCTTGTCTGCAGTTTCTGTATTTTCCCCTCCTCTGCATTAGTATTGCACTATTTATTGTTATATTCATACGAGATACTGAATCATAAACTAATTTGCCTAGTGCAAACCCCAGTCTGTGTGCTTAATTTAAGATTCAGTATATTGCACAATGCCTCAAAATCAAGGAACCAGAATAGGTGTATAATGTATATATAACACCATCTTTTTACAAATTGTCTCTGTTGGGACTCCGTATTAATTTTATAAATTGTTGTGACCATTATTTTATTCAATTATTGAGTTTTTGCTTTTATAGCATATTTTATTGTTATATGTCACATTGCCTTCACTTAAAAAAGCAGCATATAAGTTTTAAAAAACCATTGGGATGAAAATTCAGAATAATTAGTGAGAAGACAGTGTTTAATTTTCCTTACTTGCAGCTTCTCTACCATACATTCACACACACCCTTTAAAGAAAAAAAGTGAGCAAATTTCAACTTTGCATCTTGTATTGAATAAATTCATCAACAAATCTTAAAATTAAGACGTATAATTCCAGAAAAGGTAAAAAAAATTCGAATTAAAACATTTAACATGTGCAGAAATTTTAATGCACTAATATTTTTCAGTCAGTTCGGTATATGGCTCCGTACAGTATTTTTTTTGTCTTATCAGTGGTATTAGGGAGTAAAAGATTAAATTAAGATTTGAACATAAAGTATATTTCCCGCCTCCTATGATTTCTAAATAAATTTGCTACAACTGCACTTATGCTGTACGTAGTACCTAAATTCGTATGGACATTTCATTTAACACGTTTCTTCGCCTTTTAAAAAAAAAACTCTCCATGAACCAAGCACATACCAGCAGTGCTCTATAGAGGCCACACAAAAAAGCAAATATTTCGTTCGATCCTAACCATGTGTGTATTCACATGGATTTAAAGGAGGATAATCCCAAACCGCTATGCTTAAAACGGCAGCGTTGCAATCTGAAATCATGGTTTCTTAATCCTCCATATCCGAATTAAGTAGCATTTCTTCCCTCCTATGCAAATATGCTCAGGCTACGATAGTCTTACGGGCGAGGGAAGGGAAAATCCGAGGCTCTCCAGATGGTGGACTCCGAGCCCTCTTTGGGGCCATCTGGGGAATCAGAATCCGACAATGCATCGAGAGCCACAGGTTCCAACTTCTACTACACCCGCCGCTTTGGGAATTAAAGCCTCCCCGAATCGCAAGGGGTTTCTTGCAGACGTTGGCTGCACGGCTCGGCGCTCTCGGGGAACACGCGCTGTTCCTAAACTGGGATTACTCGTCTGCAAACCACCCGCCCTTCCATCCCCCGGAGCCCCGTGCCCACATTTGGGATGGCAGCCTTAATCTAGCCTTCAATCCGAAGTCAGCTTTGCTGGGTTTCGGAGAGGTTTCCAGGCTCCGTTTCAGCAAAGCGCTTCCCTTTTGCTCTCCCAAACGCAGCGCTCCGGCTGCCTCGAGGAATAAAAAGGTGGGGAATCTGGCACGTTTTTTTTTTTTTTTTGCTGCCCGTATTGTCTCGGAAAGACAGACCTCGGCGTTACCCAGGAGCGAAGCAGTTTGGACTCCGCCTAACTGACACTAAACTCCCTCCCTCCCCGTAGCTAGCAGCAGTAGAGCATTTAACAGCAGGCGGAGGCAGCAGCAGCAGCAAGCAGCAGCAGCGAAGCAGCAGTATCCGCCCTTTCCCTCCAGCCCTGACGGTGCACAGAGCCTGTCGAGCTGCCGCCGCCGCCGCCCGCGCCTTCCCTTCCTCTCCCAGCCTCGGAGGATGGGCTGCAAGAGGCTGCGGGGCATCTCCCGATCTTCCTGAGACCCGGCCGACCGAAGGGGGAGCGGGAGCAGCAGCAGCAGCAGCAGCAGCAGCAGCAGCAGCAACAACAGCCGCCGCCGCCGCCGGAGCCGGGGCTTGTATGGACGGAGCAACCATGAACGCCCGGGTCTCCGCCTCCTCTCCTGCCGCTTCCCAAGAGCTCCTTGCTGCTGCCGATGAACAGAGGACTCCAGTGTAAAGGGAGAAGGAGGAGGAGGAGGAGGAAGACGAAGAAGAAGAGGAGGAGGAGGAGAAGGAAGAGGCGGCGGCGAGCCGAGGCGTGATTGGGTTCGCCTTGCCCAAAGGTACAAAGGTGTCGAAGGGAGAACCGGGCAAGGCTCTCGCTGTCTCTCTCTCTCTCTCTTGCCAAACATGTCCTCGTCTCCTTCTCCTTCTCCTTTTTCTTCGCTGGGGCCCCGCGGGCCTCGGCCCCCCGCCGTGCCTCCCCCCATGCAGGAGCTGCCCGACTTGAGCCACCTGACAGAAGAAGAGCGGAACATCATTATGGCTGTGATGGACCGCCAGAAAGAAGAGGAGGAGAAAGAGGAGGCCATGCTCAAGTAAGCCGGGGCCAGGCGCGCGGGCAGTAGGGGTGGGGTGGGGTGGCATCTGAACCTGGAGCGGGGTGGGGGGGGGGGGAAAGAAGGAGGAGAGGCAGCGGCAGCATCGCTGGCACTGAACCAGAGGCAGAGTTTTATGAATGGGGTGTGGGGGGGGGGTGAAGAGAAAGGAAGAGAGGGAGGGAGGGATCATTTACTAGGCGTTGACACCCTCCTTGCCAATGCTGCCCAGCCTTCTGTCACTCCTGAGGTAACTTCTTGTTATCTCCATACACTTCCCCACCACAGCTCTTCCTTTTGCCCCCAATAATTGCCCTGGGGGAGATTGCACAGTTATTGCGGTGGAAGGAAGGAAGGACTAAGTAAAAATGGGCTTGTCTCTTGTCTCTCTCTGTCCAGGGTGGGTGGTTGGCTTTGGAGGTAGCATTATCACTCAGTTCCTTAAGCTGGACTGAATAGTTCGCCCTATTTCGGAAGGGTCTGGTGGGGTGGGGTTTCCTTAGTCGGACGAGTCTTTAAACTGCCATGCTGCCCCCGCCTGGTGCAAAGAAAGCCAAGCTGGGCCACTGAGGACTTTGTGGTGTGTGCCTTGTTTCACCAACCACCTGCAGGAATTCTCCATTTGGGGTGCGCCTTCCTTCTTTTAACCCAATTTAAGAATATATATATATATATATATATATATATATATATATATATATATATATAAAATATACATATATATATATATAATATATATTCTGGGCTGTCTGTACTAAAATGTACAATACTGTAGTGAATGAGATCAAGGGTGCTTTCAGGCAAACACAAATAGGAGAAATCTGTATAATAAAAACAATGTGCTTTTTCCCCCTCCATTTTACAGTAATTGTATATAGGTGTTGTTGGCAATGGTCAGTTAATGAACTGGATGCCCTGGGGGCCTTTTGCTGCACAGGTTTGGATGGGTGGGGGAATAGAATCAGATCATTGGTAGATGCCCTAATTTAGAGCTTTCTAGTATTTATTTAAGCCCATTCATTTTCTCCCCGTGCTGTCCAACTTCTTTTACATCCAGTCCATTATATAAGGATATTTTTCTAACCTGCGAAACAGATGTATTGAAAGTTAATGTCATCAGTTAATGGATCGCTGGATAGAAACAGATTGTGGTTGGGCCTATGAATGGGGATCAGGCTTCTTTGTCTAAAAGCATCTCCCAGGCCTACTTGCTTTTGAATGGAAGTGGCAGATCAGGTAGCAAAATGGGGATCCTATCTTTGATGTGCAAGTTTCTGTTGGTAGATAGCATTCTCAGCATCTCTCTGGGGGGACTGATTTTGGTTGCTCTTATCAAAGTGTGCAAATGAACTTGTGAAACCTCTTTTGATTGAGTCCAAAATGATGACATTAAGAAAAGGTCTAAGTTCTAATGATTTGTCTGATCCATTCCCTCCCGCTAGCTGTGTCATCTATAATAGATGGCAATACGGAATCCTGCAAGCACTCAACTTCTTTATTTTGTGTAATGTAAGGGATGGAGCTGGAGATATCGTTTCTTATTGTGGTGTTGTATCTTTTTGATATCAGCTGGAATTTAGATTTTTTTCAGTAGTCATGGTAGGTCGTGTTATTTCCTCAAGGCTCAGAAACCAGAAAGGAAGGGGATGTTTTAGTGTTTATCTTCTGTACTGTTTAAGGTTTATGGTGCTGTGAGGATGGAAAGCTGATATTTTCAAGCCTTGAGATATGGTTTATCTTTGTTTTAGGAGGAGGAAATGAAAGATTTTAATATATGCAAGCTTCAACAAGAGAAGCTTATTTTTATAAATTATGAGAAGTTAAATGATGGATATGCATAGTGAGGAAGAAAGATGAAATGCCTTCCATTCTGCTAGAACTATTTAAACTTTTATTAGAAGTTTATTGCTGATAGCGTATGGCATGTACTCCAGCCGCGGCTTCATGTTAAGTTCCCTGTCCTAAATATTGACTTGATCTTTTTAGTATGCAGTCCTAGAATTGCAGTCCTAATAATAGGTTTTGGGATGAATTCCTTAAAGTTATTTATTTAAAATCATCTTCTCTTCCAAGGTTAAAAAAACAAAAGCAAACAATATTTTCAGCTTTGTAACACAGCCTTGAAGTCTAAAATAAGCTAAGATGCTTGCAAGAATCTTCACCATGCTTTGGAAGGGATTAAGTAATATATAGACAGCATTCGTAAGTAGTACAGCCAGCAGACCTGGATCCAGGTAACAAAAGTAAGGCAATCTGAACTCCTGTCTGCCTCTCTCTTGCTCTACTGCTTCCTAATACTGTAGACTATAAAAGTAGGAGCTAGGCCATTTGTAAAGTTTGTTAAAAACCTGATCAGGTGTATCCCTTGAACATTCAAATTTGTACACACTAGAAAGTAACTTTGAGGACTGTTCCTGAAAGGTAGATTAATTTATATTGCTTTAATGGATGCTCAAAGGATTGTGATGAAAAATGAAACTTCTTATACCTGGGCATGCACAGCAGCTTATTTCATTCAAAGGCATCTGGTTAATAACAAATTTGTTGCTGCATTAGGTACGGTAGATGGAATCGGATGTTTGTATGTGTGTATGTGGAGGGGGGGAGATTTTGGTTTTAATCCGAAAACTGTAATTAAATCTCAGGTCACAGAAAACTGAAAGTGAAAAAATATTTGTTCAATAGGACTTAAGCCAATTTTATCAATTTTAACTGAGCTTAAGTTATTTAAATTGAATCTGTATATAGTACAGCATTGTATATATAAGTATTTCACAATAATATAGCACAGTATCTTGGTGAGATTGCCAACTTCGTGTTAGTTTTGTTTCTAAACATTTTATCTCCATATTAGGAAAAGTTCACATGTTTGATTCAGCACATCAGCTTGCTTGTTAAAAGCACAAAAAAGGTCACCATAGTGACAAAAGGATATGCAGGTATATTTCAACTGGGAAATTGTTAGCCCTTTAGACTAAGCCAACCCCCCCCCCCCCCCCCATGTTAGGGAATTCGTGGAAGTTTGGTATTATGATAATCCACCATCAGTGGAAACATAGACATAAAACATATTTATACACTATTCAAAAGAGACAATAAAAAAATAAGAAGCAAACAAAAAGACCAGAAGACATCCTGCCTAATAGCTAGCACCTAGATAAGCAGGCATTAATGCCAGACAAATGGACCAAGGACAGAACACATCTCCACCAAAACTGGCAGGGATCATTACTGCATATAAACAAGAGAGTAAAATTCACACTCACTTGCACTGAGGATGTTACCTAATTGGGTAATGAAATGTCTGCAAGCAAACAACCAAGCTCAGAAAACACCAAGAACTCCACAATTCAATCTTGAGTTATATACATTCTCTTTTATTGGATATATATTTCAATATGGTACTGTTTGAAAGCTATTGTGTTGTAGCAATATAGTAATAGAGTATGGGAGCAAATGGTCTGATGAAATGTGGGGAGATGCACTTGAATATCACATTGGAGACCTGGTTTAGCGAGATAATAGCAATTTGGGAGAAATGTTATTACTGCTCTGGGATATGCTTTTCTTCTGCCAAGATGGGTTCTAAAAGACATTTCTGCCATTTGTGTATGGGACAGCAATTTGTAAGGTGCTAAGAGTCAGATAAAATTCCAAGATAAAAATAAAATGCATTGATTAAAACCACAATCCTAAACTCAGTAAGACTTAATTTTGAGTGGACAGACATACTATTTTAATATGAATCCTTCTTTGTAAATATTCCCTTTCACTTGTTGATATTTCTACTAATAGCCAAAGCTGTGTTGTTTCTACTGCCCAGAGATTCAAGAATGCCACTTTCATTAGTTTAGTCCAATTGTCCTTAAATTAAAATAGCTAGTTAAACTGGAACAGCTGGTCTTGTTCCCAAGCACTGACTTGAGTTTTTCCAAGCATTCACTGCAGGTCCCTAATCATGCATCCTGCATGGAAGGAGCCACCAAAATCATGGCTTTTAAACATTGGTTAAGCATTGACTTTCCTGCAGATGGCTCCTAAATTATGGTACTTACTCCAGTATCCTGCTTTACAATAGTAGAGAGTGATGGAATCGTTATAAGTTTTACCTTTTACATACAGTATCTGGACAATTCTTAAATTTCAGCTCTGGAAAAAGGTTCAAGAATGATAAAATAGTGTAGGTATATAAAGAAAATATGTTGCTTCATTCATTAGAAATTAACTGCCATCCAGAAATGCTGGTTTATTACTCTCTACGGTAGTTCCTGGACAGCTGCAGTTTTGGTGATTTATCCGCAGATGGTACCATATTGGGGCAAGGTTTACTTGAGCTGTAAGGGATATTAGATTGTCATCAATGAGAAATATATAGGCAAATTCTCCATAGAGTTTTAGGTGTAATTAAAGCAGCTTTGGGGGAAAACAGCTTTCCCCCCCTCCTGGTGTAAAATAGTGCAGGGGTAATGCTTTCAGTAGATGAGCTGCCTTTCCAATTAAACAGACTCTATGTAACAAACAATGAAATAAAAGCAGTAGGAAAAAACAGTGAAAATAAAGCCAGAAATGCAAGCAGTCATTTTTACTTATTAAGAAAAAAAATTAAATAGATTATATTCTTCTTTACTAGGACCAATTCAAAATCACACAGTAGTGAGTTAGTTTTAAAAAAAATGAGAGTATTAATTTATTTTAATAGGACTGTGGCTAGGGTCATCCAGCAGCCTTTGTCAATTTTTTAAAAAATGACTGCTTATTGTTTTTCATATTATGATTAGAATTGGAAAGTGATGAGAGCAAACAAAAATGTATGCACAAGTACTCCAATGTTATAGTCCTGGATACTCGGTTAATGGATGATATAACATTTTGTTAAGACTCGCTGTTCTAACAGAACCTCCAAAATTGCCACTCCCCCCCCCCCCATGATCGTTTTGAACCATTAGTTCAATATTAGTGACAGTTTTTGGATTTGTAATACCTGTGTTTAAAGATTGGCAGTATACCACCAGTTTTCAACAGTTTTCTTGCTTGCTGGGAACTGTAGTCCATTACATCTGGAGGACATTGAGGAAATCTGAGTAAGCAAGCTATATAATAGTCAAAAGTATTTAGCAAAGAATAATTTAAATCAATCCTAAAACTGCACTTGTAGATGAAAAATGTGTTTTGTAAATTGACTACAGTACCTACCGATAGTTTAGCTGTAGTGCCTTATCAATGTTCGAAAAAGTTGTGAATGCTGCAACACTGGGAATTTTTAAGATGTTGGATAACCATTTGTCTGAAGTGTTGTAGAGTTTCCTGCCTGGGCAGGGGGTTGGACTAGAAGACCTCCAAGGTACCTTCCAACTCTGTTATTCTATTCTAAATGCTGGAAAATCCAAAATTGTTTAGATGTGAGTTGTCTTCTCCTCCAACTAGAACAAAACAAAACAAAAATTAAGTAGATTTCTGAGTGTGTGTATTTATAAGTTCCTATTCTTTATAGATCCTTTTGCTTCTGTGGTAGTTTTGGGGACACATGAAGTTCCATCAGCTTTTTTCACCCATTATTTTGTGATTATAAAGCCATGGTGGAGTACATGCATGCAGGATCTTAATTAATCTAATTTGCACCTGCAGGAACCTTTAGTTCTGAAACCTGATCTGAACAAATAAGAGAAGGAAAGAATTCAAGATGACAACAGCTGCTGATAATAGCAAAACAAGCTGGCTCTTTTTTGTGTCTCCCTAGGTTGTTTTTATGTTATCTCTTGTGACATAAATCAGATACACTGAACTATATTTTCCTTTAATGCTTCTTGTGTATTTATTAAGAGTGAACATATAATCAAGGTGATACAGGTTTTGCTGAGATGCCTATCATCACAGATGGCTATTAGGTTTTTCTGGGAAATAAGAGTACAGGTAGTCCTCAACTTAAGATCACAATCGAGCCCAAATTTTATGTTGCATTTTACGACTTTTCTTGCTACATTTGTTAAGTGAATCACTGCAGTTGTTGAATTAGTAACACGGTGGTTAAGTGAATCTGGTTTCCCTGTTGACTTTGCTTGTCAGAAGGTTGCAAAAGGTGATCACATGACCCTGGGACACTGCAACCGTCACAAATGTGAGTTGGTTACCAAGCATCGAAACGTAAATCACATGATCACGGGAATGCTGCAACAGTCATAAGTATGAAAAAGGGTCCTAAGTCACTTTTTTCAGTGCTGTTGTAACTTTGAATGGTCACTAAGCAAACTGTTGTAAGTTGAGGACTACCTGTATTACTCTATTTATGTTAATCTCTCTCTCTCTCACACACACACGCACACACACACGTATGTATATCATGTATGTCCTATACCACGAAATCCATACTGCAAAGACCATTGTTAATATTGCTCATGGTACCTGTAAGTTTCTTTCACTGAAGTTTAAGTTTATTGCAGTGTATACTGGGAAGCGATTATTGCTAAGTGCCTGGAAAAATCAATTCATTACAGTTGGGAACAGAGGTGGGCATCATATAATGTAACAACCGGTTCGCCCAGCACTAAAAATGTGAGTGAGTGCCTTCCGCACATGTGCGCAACTTCAAAAATACGGTGATTTGCTTGTTCACTTTCCACGCATGCGCGTGGATTCAAAAACAGATATTAGGACAGAATAGCGCTGGGGCGGGTGGGCAGGGGCAGGCCCATCTGCTGGTCGTAACTATCAGTTTGCCTGAATTTGTCCAAACTGGCAGCAGCCCACCTCTGGAACAGTGATTTTAAAACACTTTTATAACTTTGGATGCTAATTCTTAGTGATTTAAGACTACAGCAGATTGAACAGTGGAAATCTTTGCTGTTTCTATACTCTTCAACATCTGAAATTATTCATCCAAATATATGCCGACAGAAATCCAAATAATGAAAACTGTGTGTAATTCTGTATTTCCAAAATCATATACGAAAGTAAAGTGTAGATATTAATGCATTCTCTCTTGTGAGAAACAGGGCCCATATGAGTTTTCCTTTACATTTGTTACATTTATTTTGATGTTGAAAAGTCACTCTTGGATAATTTGATGTGGAGTGATCTATACAAGTATATTGTACATTCATTCTTATATTTACCAGTAGTCCATTTAGAAGTACATTTTTAATTTTCTTTGTCATAATTGAATAGAATAATAAGTATATTTTTGAGTGTATAAAATATTAGTGGCATGAACTAGTAAAACCATTGAATTTTCCAAGCTAAAGAGCAGAGTTGCTTACAAGAAACTATGACATATTCAATACATTGACAAAAAGTTGAAAGAAACACAAGAATAGGAAACTCCAAATATTTTTCTTTGAGCAAATTTAATTTTCCTTTGACTGGAGGAAGAGAAAAAAGAAATTGTATATACACTTAGTATTAATTTATTCATTTCAAGCCGTATCATGCTTTTCTGGCCATTTCTCTCTAGACTATCTTGCATTTTGATGAATTAAAGATAACACAGTCCTCAGCACTGCCATGTTTGATTATACCAAAGCAATCCCTCTCCTTATTATCTTTAAGGTGTAAGTAATCAGAACAGATTTGGAAGGTGCTGTTTGGGAGAAGGCAGTGGTGGGCTGTTGCCAGTTCAGACCAGTTCAGGCGCATGCGTATGAATTCCCATATTTTGTGACTTTGCACACATGCGCGGATGGCGTGTGCTCTCACATTTCCGGTGCTGGGCAAACCGGTTGTTACAGTATGTGACGCCCGCCTCTGGGAGAAAGCTACATGAAACAGTGTTCGAGTTTTGTACCTTACTGTGTTCTTATTGTTCTTACTGTGGTCAACAAACTGAAATATTGGTAGTTAGTCTCTGCCATTGATATCAGGTACCTTCGAATCCAAGGTGTATAAACAGGTGTTACAAATAATAGGAACGGACTATTTTCACAGTGGTATGAATTCATTTCCTGAAAATTTTTTTGTGATATTCTCATGGAGTACAGTAAAGCAAAGTCAATCATTTAAATTGCAATTCTGCAATTACAAAACCTTCCTTTGTCCATCCTGAATCATATGCAGCCACCATGTTTCTCCAGTCCCATTTCCTTTTCTTAAATAACATTTTTTTATTAAGGTTTACAAATACAAAGATAAAAATCTAATACAAATAGTAAGAATATAAAAACAAGTGCAGAAAAAAAGGAAAAAATCAGAAAAAAGATATAAAATAAATTACTCTCCCTTCCTCTAGGCAAGAACAAACAACTTTAGTAATTTATCACTTTCTCTGAAATTTGATTAAAAATGTGTTTGTCCCATATCTCAAATCTCATCAATAAACAAATTATAAAATTGGATCAGTCCTTATCAGCAAATATCCATTTTAATCTATTAACATATATTTTAACCTTAATCAAATAAATCCATGTTATATGTTTTTACTTTTAACACAGTACCGTATATATTTGAATATAAGCCGAGTTTTTCAGCACGTTTTTCAGGCTGAAAAAGCCCCCCTCGGCTTATATTCGAGTAAAAAAAATGCCTTTTTAAAAGAAAACAAATGAGTAGACCCCTGTCTGCAAAAATAGAAAAAACAGCCCCTTTCAGCGTCAGTATAGGTTAATTACCATAAGTTAATTTGAAGAGCCTCCCGACTCTCAGCTGATTTACTCTCAGCTCTTTTACCGGGGCTCTGTTGCTAGCTAGCTACAAAGAGGTAAATTGCTGGAGCATTTTCCCTCCCCCTCCCAGCTATGCTAAAAAAGCGAAACTGAAACTAAAGTAGGGTCTTTGCTCCAACCTGACAAAATGAGGCAGAGAGAGATTTCTTTTTCTTTTTCTTTTGCTTGCAACGTTGGAAAGGCAGATTTCTTTTTCCTCATCAAAAAAAAGTAGGTACAAACAATGGGAAATTCATGGCAAATGGCAAAAGAGGAGAGTTCAAGATTTTAAAACACAAAAGAAAAAGCTCTATTTAACTAGGGAATTGTAATAATTGAGATACTATTAATTGTATATTGTGTTGAAAGCAGAAATGGTTAAGTTGTGGTTTGGAAGAATATATGGGGGAAATTATTTGGTTTATTATTATTATTGTTGGTAAATATAATTACCAGTAATTGATTTGTAAGAAATTGGATTGCATGGAAATAATTGGAATATTCATGTTCATATTGATTAATATACAAAAAAGATAGTTATATAACTAATTGATTTATATTAAAATGTTGAATTTGTATTGAACAACTGTAATATTACATAATTAACCAATGTGAGGATGGATATAAAAATAGATGACAATGGGAAGGGGTATAATATAGAATAGAAGTGAAAAATTGAATTTGATTAAGATTAGAGATGAGGATGAAGGGTAATATTGGTTTTTTAAAAAAATAGATGAGGAATAAATATGGCAAATAGGAAATACAGAAATTGTAAATTTAAGTGAAATGACTGAACACTGTTTAAATTTGTGAACCGGCCAAATACTCTGTTCAAAGAAAATACATTGTATGTTTGTATGTGTGTTTCTAATTATTGCTATTTATTCATATTTGTTCTCTTTTATTCTTTAAAGTTTAACAATTCATTCTTTATCTTAATATCTTTATATTTGTTTGGGGTTGGTTTTCTTCCCTTTCATCTTTTTTATTGTACAGCAATCTTTCTCCTCAAACCTACCACCTCTCTCTTTGAGGAAGGGGGGAGAAAGAGAATGAGAGAGAGAGTGGAGGAGAGAGAGAGAGAAAGAGGGGGAGAGAGAAAGAATGAGAAAGAGAGGGGGAGAGAGAAATGGTGATAAGATAGGGCAAAAATGTAAAATGTGAGGACAGTCGTAAGTTCGAGGACTGGTCACAAGTGCGAGGACCAGTCAAAAATTACTTTTTCAGCCCTCTGAGTAGTGCATATGCACAAAAGGACTACCCAGAGGGCTGAAAAAAGTGATTTCTGACATGTCCTTGCACTTTTGACCAGTCTTTTTTTATTTTGAAATTTACCAGTGGCCACTGCATTTCCCACCCACGGCTTATACTCGAGTCAATAAGTTTTTCCAGTTTTTTGTGGTAAAATTGGGGGTCTTGGCTTATATTCGGGTCGGCTTATACTCGAGTATATACGGTAACTGATAAATTTTTCTAAAAATATAGCAAAGAAATCTCTTCCCATATCCTATATCTGTTATGTATAAACAAATCTTTAAAGCCATTTTGAAGTATTTTAAGTCATTTGGTCCTATTAGAAATAAATCGATTAAGAGCTACTAGAAACCATATATGTATCATCTCTCTCTATATATATATTTCTCTATAAGTATATCATCTATGTATCTCTATCTATTAATCAATCAATCTTTATTACAATCATGGACCAGCATTAATATATCTATATTTAAACATAGTAACCTTGATTAAATAAATCCACATTATATTTCTTTTATTTATTTTAAAAATCGTGATCTTTAATCCTTTCAAATAATATCTCATAAATTGAGTTCTCATCGTTTTCTCTTTATCTCCTCTTAGAAACTCCTTCATAAGTTTAACAAATCTCTTTTGAAAATAATAGATAAGAAAGCTGTCCATATCACTTTTCTAATTTATTATTTGTATGTTGCATTTTATTATTAAGACATCAGCTGATTTAATTTGTAAATCCAGTGTGGTCTGGCATTCTTAAATCCACTGCCAGATCCACATTCAAATCAGCCTTAGTCTCAATTTTGTCCAGTAAAACCTGTCATTATTTTTATTTATCTATTGAACTTTTTTCCCACCTTTATTTTTAATAAATAAGGCAGCAAACATACATAATACTCCTTCCTCCTCCTTTTTTCCCAACAAAAAGAGTGACTAACCCAATTGGGGTCACCATCTTGGCTTTCATTCTTAAGACTGGACTTGAACTATACTCTCCTGATTTCAAGGCCAGCATCTTAACCATTACATGAAACCAACTGTGTTCTTCTTATGTAGCGCCTTTTAAATCCATTTTTATAGTAGCAGATCATTTTATGAGTAATTTTTGAGGGCATTGTTTCCAAATATCCAGAATACTTCCACAGCCAAATACTATTGTTCCATTGTATTAATAGTTCTCCTTTCCTTTAATGGTAATCTTAAATTCTCTCTGGTTGCCTCTTAGTCAACTTGCAAAGTCACCTCTTATCATGTGGTGGTTTTTTCCCCCTAATCAACAACACTTTCTCACAGGAGGATTTCTTAGTTTCATAATCTTCATATATATATTTTTAGGGAAATGTTAAAACACCCTATTCTTTCAGGAAATATTTTTTCAGGTCCATCTGGCCCCTTATTTCTCTTATAACTTTCCAAAATCAACGTTGTAGTAGTCCTTTTGCTGTTTATTTAAAAATTAGAAAAAAAGTGGTTAAGAAAAGAAGCATGTGAGCCAGTGTCCATTTGAAGGCACTGAATAACTACTTAAGTAAGTTGACATTCCCTTAGCTCCCATACCACTTGCTGACTGATAGTCTCCTCATGGGGAGCCTCTATATGGAGCACTTGTTAGTGATTTCTATCCCCCTTCTTGATCTACAGAGGAATTCTGAGCCAATCCATTCACTGGCTCCTCCTTCTTCTGCAGCAGAACTATCTTCAGCCCTCATTATTTCCCCAGAAATCTGAACCCTCGCTGGTTCCATTCCCACAACAAGTTCACTCAGGCAGTCTCTAATTCTGTCATAGCTCTTTGCCACCAGTTCTGGTAGCACAGAAACTAGCTTAAACTCCATTTTGGAATTCAGAGTCCTTGCCCAACTTCTCCACTATTGTATCAGACCTTGTATCAGAAGAATACTAGTAAGAATTCGTGACATCAGTAAGTCTTTCTCCATTGGCTAAGTAGGGAGCCAGTTGGTAGAGCCACTCTTAATGTTTTGGAAATTGGTTTTTTGCTTTTTGTTTTGTGCTGCTTGGCAATTCATTTTATGATAGAGGTTTAGTTTTCCCTGCACTTGTTTGTTTCAGCTTTTTTCTTCTTGATAATTAGGTAAACAAAACAGTCAATTAAATGGGTTCTGGTGTTCCTACTACATGGCTTATTGTGTAGAATTTGTTTAACCATATTCATGAGTAGAACTGTGTAATGTTAAATTTAATTCTCTGAGAGTTTGTTGACTGGATCAATTAACCTCCTTTTAGTGATTGCACAACTCATTAACCATTACAAAAACCAGACTAAGTGTGTTCCATGAACAGGGCCAACGAATAATTTCTGTTATGGTAACTCAGCTTAGGAATTGTAGATCTTAGTGATAAACAGATGTATTTATAACATACCGTAGCAAAATATCCATGGAAATAAATTTTATCAAGGCTCTCCATAGTATCTACTGTAAACTCAGTGTATGAGATGTGTTTGGACTTTCATGTGAATCAGAAAGCTACAGGAAATTTGGGGAGTTGCTATACTTAGATTGGAATAATGTATATCTATTTTTTAATGTTCAGAATTAACAATACATTGAATATATGATAATCAGAGGGCAAACTTGAAACAATATAAATCAAACACAATAAACTGTTGATACCAAATACTGTAATCTTGTGGGTGCCAAATGGCTCTTGAATCAAGAGCAGAAAATAATCTCAAAAGCTAGAAAGATTGAAAAGCCATTTTGGATTAAGGTGAAAATACAATCTCAGTGCAGAAAACCATGTAGCCAATAAATGTAGCTCAATTTCAGAAGAATAGTACATTGATTTTTTTTAAGGCACTGACTTGAGTATTAGTGCTATGAAAACAATGGAACAAAGCACAGTTTTGTTTTAACTGGATATACTACTAGTTCATATTTTAGAGCCTTTTCAGGGGCCATTGAAATCTCGATCTTTCAATTTTACTTTTACCCAAGAAAGATGAAAATAATTATCTCTTTTTTATTTTTTATTCCCTTTTTAGCATCAGCACTGGTTTCTGAATGGAACATCATTAAGTCAAATGTTGTGTCCATGACAGAACTTCTTCAACCATGGACAATAAATGTTCATAAGTGTTTTTTCAGTATGATGGAAATGAAAAAAAAATTGCTTAAAAACAAGCTACTTTGAAATTTAATTCATAATACTTAAATTGAAACCAATGCCTTTTCATCAGCGAAGCCAAATAAAGAGAGTCTACAGTAGGAAGCAAATGCCATGTGGTTGGCCTGTGCATTTTCAGTTTTTTTTCCAGAAGGTAGATTTCTCAACTTTTTCCTCGTTTTGCTATTTTAATCTTTTCAACAAGGGAGGCCAAAGGTTTGACACAGAACTTACCATATGCAAGCATGTCCCCTACCACTGATCTATGCCCTTTCCCATCTGTTGAATGAAGAACTAGACGGAACATTTTTTGCAGAAGTCTGCAGGAATGGCATTGTTATGTCTTATAAAAGTCTAAAATAGCGACGGGAGTTGAGAGCAGCGTTTTTGTCTTAATGTAGATTTTCTTTCAAAGCTGTTTCCTGCTGATCATGAACAGTGTTGATTCATGAACTGAAATTCCTAGTTTTCATGAACGTTTCCACACAGCAGCCTGGTGCAAGTGAATAACTTCTCTGGAAGCTCTGGTCTGAGGTCTACCTGTAACTGATCAATGCTATCCATGAAGTGGAGGAAATCAAAACATTGTCTAATTGTGGCATAAGATATGAGCTAATCATTCTGAGGCTACATTTTCACTGATGGCAGTTTTAGAACTCTACTATGCCCCAGTGTACAATGAAACAGTGGAACAATATATATTCTGTCCGTGGCATCAGAAACATTATGTATTAAACTATTGTAAAGTCTAGCAAGCATGTGTAGTTCTGGAGAATTAGAACAAAGGTCAAGTTCTTCATTTTTACCTAGAGAACTATGAAACTAAATTAGTTCATGTTTCAATAACCTGGAACTCACAATCCAGCCCAACAGCTCAATTAAGTTGCATTTTCTAACTTTCATTAGGTAGCACTTAATATACCCCAAACATCAGCATATTCTCTGTTGTCAGTTGAAACTTGAATGTCTTGGAGGCTGCTGAAATAGAGAGCCAGTCCTTTTGTACCCAAGTCCAAACCTGTCCAAGGAAAGAAACTAATTCTGCTTTTGCCACCTGGATACCTTCAGTTCAGGGGTGAAATCCAGCAGGTTCTGGAGAATCGATAGTGGAAATTTTGAGCAGTTCGGAGAACCGGCAAATACCACCGCTGACTGGCCCAGAGTGGGGTGGGAATGGAGATTTTGCAATATCCTTCCCCTGCCATGCCCACCAAGCCACACCATAGCCACCAAGCCATGCCCACAGAACTGGTAGTAAAAAAAATTGGATTTCACCACTGCTTCAGTTACAATAGGAATTAGAGTGTTACAATTCCAACGTATTTGGATGGTGCCAGGTGGGAAAAGCTACCAATCCAAATCAGCAAATGATTTAGACTTATTGGATACAAATTTATTAGGTCCTTGTTTAAAACTGACTTGATCAGACTATAAGAGCTACTGTCTAGCCTGAGAAACAAGGCAAAACAGTTCCTGCTGTTTCCTGCTGCAGACTTTGCATTTCTCTCAATCCAGCGGGAGGGAATGATTTATTTAGAAAGCATATACTGGTTTTCTAGCCTCTTTAGGAATTAATTGCATATATATTGGAATCTCACAATATTAAAGGATGAAATCTCTCCCCCTTCTGCGTTTCATGGTGGTAGTATTTGCAAACCACAGTAAATCAGGATTGTAAAGAAATTAGGCATGTCGTGAAGAAACAATTTGGCTCTTCCTGCTAGCATAAAAAAAAAAGGATAGGGGTTAACACCCACAAGTTAGGAACTGGAAGCCAAGAACAAACCATGACTTCCAGGTCAGTATATTAAGAGAAGAGTAAGACTTCCCAATTTAGACATCAAGAAACCATCAAAGGAATTTAAGCTGCTCCTGCATTTTGAGAAATCTGTGTTTTGGGAAGGCTAATGCAGGCAGGTAATCCAACACAAAGCAAAAATATGCTTTCTCAGCCACATCATCAGTGCTTCAAGCTGAAAAAAGAAGAGATCATGAAGGCAGATTGTATTCTGTCTGCTTGGAGAGAAAGGCTCTGGAGTACAAAACAACAAAGTCATGAGAGTTTACCATGTAAGGACTATACTGCATTCCTGCCTGAAGCCAAATGAAAAACCCCACCAACAACCTTACAATAAATTAGAACTTTCAGAAAAAGGAAGAGGAAGAGAAAAATAATCAGAAGAACATGGAAATGTCCTGGAGAGGGAAATAATTGAGGGGCTGAATTGTGTGACTTCAAGATAAAACTGCTAGTGTGAAAATGATTATTGTATGTCATTCTTGAAGCTAATTTTCTAGAAAAAGTATCATAGCTTGAAGTTTCTGTTAAGCCTGGCCTTTGGTATGATCACTCTTTGTACATGGATTTAAAAGACAAAGGATATTATTTATTGATCAGAGAAATTTATTCTGAATGAGTTACAGGATGTTTTCAAAAACTCTTAGAAGAAAGAGTCCTGGCATTAGAAAAGAGATTCCTAAACAAAACCTTTATGAGTCTTTCCCTTACTTCAAACCTTGCTCCATCTCAGTGCCCCCATTTTCAAGAAGAGATACAATCCTACTGCTATTACCCACACTGCTTTTTAAGGGAGGTAAAAGTAAGGTGAGTTTAACTCCTAGTATCTATACTTGGTGCCAACGTTTATTCAAGATTTAGAGGGATTTAAGTGACCTGATTGAAATTATTGCCTCATTAAATGGCATATCTCAAACATTGTACACCAGAATAAGTCCCACAGTGGTCAACAGCATTTGAGAAATATTTGCTCTTGGGTATTTGCTGTCCTAGTTCAGGTAGAATAGTCAAACTTTAATTAATTCAAAATAATTCTGGCTTATTTAAACCAAAGCACTTATAAAGTCCTTTGAGGAGCTAATTGGTAGTATCCACATTTCTCTGCATAGTTTCCTTGGCAGTGGTATAGATATGGTTTGCTATTGCCTTGTTGCAGGATACTTTTTAAGTTTCCTAATCTGTTTCATGGTCTTGATGGAAATCTCCCATCAAAGAACTGATCAAACTTCACCTGGTTTAGCTTCCAGACCTAGACAAGATTGATCAGATGCTGCCATCTGCTGAGGTTTAGGATTTCAGGATCACTGAAAGACCTTGAAATTCTTAAGATTGTTTCTTGAAGGCTTAAATCAAGGGTAGTCAAAACACTGTATAAACTACATAAATCTAGATGACCACTAGATGGCAGCAGAAAGAGTTTTTAAATTTATTTATCAAATTTTTATACCGTCCATCTCACCTAAGTGATTCTGGGCAGTTTACAGATAGTTCTTTATAGCTCTTTGCTGCCACTTAGTGAATGTCTGGATTTATGCATCCTGTAATTGATAGACCTTAAATGCAAACAATCCTTGATTTATGATCACAATTGGACCAGAGTCTCAGTCATTCAGTGCAGACATCGTAACTGCTTTGCTTAACAACTGCAATCCTGGCACTCTCAGTTGTGGTTGTTAAGTGATCTCCTGGGTTGTTAAGCCAATAGAGGAAAAGAACTGCAGGCAAGAGGGTCTCAGCTCTGCAGGCAGCCCTTTCACTCGCAAACATTCCTGCAACCCCTTGAAGGATTTCTGCTCCCTTCCATGCACAGAGAGGAAATCCTTTGTGGATCTGCAAGAACAGAGCTGAAATCTTAAAGCTTTCAGCTCCATTCCTGCAGCCTGCCATAGGATTTCAGCCTCTCTTCCATCACCTCTGCTTGCAACCTTCTAGCTCATTTCCCATTCCTCTGCTTGGTCTTCAAATTCAAGTCTAATTTCTTAGAAGGACTCGTGGAAGTCAGAACTTTTGTTGAAAGCCACACCAGATGCCCTTCTGCAATTGTAGCTTCCCCTTGTTTATGGTATTTTTTTTTTTTTTGTATAGGGCCTTTTCCAGGTTGAGCTGTTCCTTTAAGAGGCTTTGGGCTGCTTGCCTTTTGTCTGGGAAGTCTGCAGGGTGAAGAATAGTGCTTACTTGCTGGTTTGTGATAAGACCTATGGCTGGAACGGAGACATCATACCAATAGTGTTGCATTGTCATAAGCAAATTCAGCAAGAAGTATGAGATCAGTCCAGTTGTCTTGCTAGTATGAAATATAGCATCTTAATACTTTATTGCTGCAACAGTTGGTTAACCGTCTCGGATTCTCCATTGGACTCTGGTTGATGTGAGAAAAATTAATTAATTTTAATATTTAATAAGTACAATAGGGCCTTACAAAATTTGGAAGTGAACTGACTTCCCTGCCTGAGATCACATGATTGATTAATCATCCTCTATATTTAAAGATGTGGTCAAAAAAGACACGAGCTGTTTCTTGAGCCATTGGGAGGCCCTTGCAAGGAATAAAATGATCCAATTTAGTAATTAAATTCACTATTACGGGTATGTTAGTATATCTCTGCGCTTTGGAAAAGATTGACAATGAAATTTAGAGAAGCAGCATCCCAGCATCGCAACAGGGTCTCTAGCAGTTGCAATGGCCCAGCCAGTTTACCTGGGATTGATTTTGCTCTATGATAGGTCTGGCAAAAGGAAACACAGTTTTTTATGTTGGCACAGGTGCAAGGCTGTAGAAAGTCTATTTTGGGTTTTAAATACTGTTCCCCCTCCCTGTGCCTTGCTATTTTGTTGTCATAGCATAGCTCTAGTATCTCCTCCCTTAGGGGAAGAGGAACATATAAGCATCCATCGTGCAAAAGTTGCCCTTTCTGTACTGGGAATGGCACAACCGTACCTTGCTGGGCTCCCTAAAGGTCATCCACCTGGGCCCTGGCATGTGCATCCTGCTACTGCGGTACCCTAATCTGACCAAAGAGATCAACAAGTCTGTCTTCCTGCTTCCAGCCTTTGTTGTTGGTCTGACTTATGACGTGACGTTGAACGGCTAGAATATTGTTGCAGGTGATGTGTACGACCTTATATTCTGGCTTAGGTGAGAGGGCATCTGGAAATTTGTTTTGGGAGCCTGGAATATATGAGGTTTAAAAATCAAAGCAGGAGAAAAATTATAGCCACCTGATTTGCCAAGGGCTGAAAGATTGAGCATCTTGCAGGATCTCTATAAAGTATTATGGTCTGTACAAACTTTTAGTACAGTGCCCCTTTCAGTATGTATTTCCATTGTTGAGAAGCATTTTCTACCATCAGCAACTCTTTATTGAAAATATTGTAGTTCCTTTCTTTTCTTTTCTTTTTTTTTTCTTTTCTTTTATTTAGATTTATATACCGCCCTACTCCCGAAAGACTCAGGGCGGTGAACAGGCAGAGAATAAAATATGTAATACAAAAGTTAAACCATCAATAAAACCAAATTAAATAATTTAGCCCAAATAATTAAAATCCCAATAATTTAAAAACAGATTAAAAATTTCAATTAAAAAAAATTTTTTTTAAAAAAAGAAACAGGGAAAAGGTTAGGCCAGGCTGGCTTGCTGAAACAGGAGAGTCTTAAGTCACGGCGGAAGGTGCGCAGATCCGGGATCTTCCGTATCTCCGGGCGGAGCTCGTTCCAGATAGTGGGTGCCCCCACAGAGAAGGCCCTCCCCCTGGGGGCTGCCAACCGACATTCTTTGGCCGATGGCACCCGGAGGAGCCCCTCTCTGTGAGAGCGTACCAGCCGGTGGGAGGTTGTTTGTGGTAGAAGGCGGTCCCGTAAGTAACCAGGTCCTAAGCCATGGAGCGCTCTAAAGGTGGTAACCAAAACTGCTGGGAGGAGTGTTCTGAAATAAAAGGAACACGGTAGTAAATCCCCCCTCCCCCAGCTTTCTTTTATGCTTGGAACAAGGCTGCTCCTGTGGCGGCATCTGAAGCATCTGCCTGCACCACAAAGTCATGGGAGGGATCAGGGTGACAGAGAAGGGGCTGAGAAGCCATGAACGGCTTTTACTCTTGAAATGCTGCTTCTTCTTGGGTCAACCAAGAGAATCTTTTCTTAGGAGCTGGGACAGCAGTTTTACACTGTCAGAAAATTAGGGATGATTTTCCCGTTGAAGTTAGCAAAGCCCAGAAAGTGCTATACAGCTTTCACATTACTGGGAAAGAGACGTGTATGTGTGCGTGTGCCATGATAGAATAGATTGTTCCTTCGGTGCTTCCATATGTATGCCTTATGTAGAGATTCTGTAGCCCCCCCAATAGTCTATTGAGGCAAGTCAAATGCACCCTTTTCCAGTTTTGTAAAGAGCTTGTTGTTCTGTAATTTTTGCAATACAGGTAGTCCTCGACTTACGAGGCCATAATTGAGCCCAAAATTTCTGTTGCTAAATGAGACAGTTGTTAAGTGAGTTTTGCCCCATTTTACAACCTTTCTTGCTTGTTAAGTGAATCACTGCAGTTGTTCAGTTGTTGTTGTGAATCACTGCAGTTGTTAAGTGAATCACTTCAGTTATTAAGTTAGTAACACAGCTGTTAAGTGAATCTGGCTTCCCCATTGGTTGCTAAAGTTGATCGCATGACCTTGGGACCGTGGAACTATCATAAATATGAGTCAGTTGCCAAGCATCTGAATTTTAATCTCGTGACCATGGAGATACTGCAACGGTCATAAGTGTGGACAACAGTCGTAAGTCATTTTTTTCCGGTGCCGTTGTAACTTTGAAGAGTCACTAAATGAACTGCTATACAGGTAGTCCTTGACTTATGACTGTTTAACAACAGTTCAGAGTTACGATGGCCTTGGAAAAAATGATTTACAACCCATCCTCAAAGTTATGATCGTGGCACTGCCCCCAGGGTCATGTGATCTCAGTTTGGGTGCTTGGCAACTGTCTTGCATTTATAAGGTCTTCCGGTCACATGATCATAATTTACAACCTTCCCAGCCAGTTTTCGACAAACAAAGTCAATTGAGGAAGCTGAATTATTTTAGCATGATTCATTTAATGACCACATGGTTCACTTCATGAGTACAGTAAAAATGGTAATAAAAACAGGTCTGGTGATGTAATGACTCATTTGATAATCACATCATTTAGCAACCCAAATTCTGGTCCCAGTTGTGCTCACAAAGTGAGAATTACCTGTACAGTACATTTCTGACATGGGTGTCATGCAAGTAAGGATCTTTGGAATAAACTAATATATCTTTCAAGTACGTTATCAGGTACTTGTCTAGAATTTCTAAAACTACCTGAATATCACTCATTAATCTGACCAAAAAAAGAACCAGCTCCACAGTTAACCAGGCCAAAAGGCATCGTTGTGTATTCAACTTGCCATGACTTGTATTGAAAGCTGTTGAATACTTGTGTTCGTTTTTCATTCCGATTAGGCTGTAGGCACTTCTCAAGTCTATTTTTGTAAAGATAGACTACTGTTGATCTAGTACCGTGTTGGCGAACCTATGGCATGTGTGCCACAGGTGGCAGGCAGAGCCATATTGGTGGGCACGCGAGCACTAGCCAGCTGATTTTCCGGCCTTCTGGGCCCACTGGAAGTCGGCAAACAGGCTGTTTCTGGCCTCAGGAGGGCCTCCAGGGAGGGTGGGGAAGACCATTTTCACCCTCCCCAGGCTCCTAGAAAGGCTCTAAAGCCTGGGGGGGGTGGAAAACGGGCCTACTCGGCCCGCCATGCCATCACATGCCAAAAGCAAGGGAAGCGCAGGGAGGTCATGCACACATGAGCGGGGCTGGGGTGCATAGAATTATGGGTGTGGGCATGCGTGCACGCAACCCCCCCGCGCTCCCCCCGCTTTTGGCACGTGATGGCAAAAAGGTTAGCCATCACTGGTCTAGTAGATACATGACGAACGGAAGTGGATGATGGCCTCTTACTTGTCACTCTGCTCAGATCTTTATAGCCATCAATGGTATGCATGGGGGATTTCTCCTTTCTTTTCAAAGTGGATGCTGCTTCTCTTGTTTTTGGGAGGATAAAAAACATGGTTGCCAATGTTAGTGAGTTATTTTGATGTTGAGGTCTAAATATCCCTTGAAAACAGCTAATTCATAGGTAGTCATGGGATGCTGGGAGGTGGGCTCTTAGCTTCAAATTGATTATCACATGCCCGGTTGGGGGAGGACACACACACATCTGCCTCTTCCTCCATAAACACATCAGCAAAGCCCCAAAGGTGCTTTTTCAAGAGGCAACTGGACTTCCTGGTTTTTCTTTGAAGACGCTTCGCATCTCATCCAAGAAGCTTCTTCAGCTCTTGGATTGTGTGTGTGTATATGTGTGCAAGCTTTCCCTACTTGTAAGCGATGTTGCTGGCATTTAAGGGAGGGAAATGAAATTGTCCCTTGAGTCCAACTTAACATTTGAATCATGCAGCTGAAGCCACTCTATTCCCAAGGTGATGGGTGCTTGCAAGGAGGCAGTTACATAGAGTATTATGAACTCTATGTGATCTTTCATTGTCAACTGTAAAGGAGCCATACACTGTAGAATCAGCCTTGCCTCTTAGTTGTCTGTTAATCATCCTGATTAGCATTGTGCTTTCTGGAGCTTGAATAGGCAACTTGAGTTTCTCTACTCTTTCTGTGTCTATGAAATTACTGGTTGCCCCAAAGTCTACAAAAACAGAAAGGTCTACCTTCAACCTGGAAACTTCAGTAACAATAACAGTAGTAGTTAAGTGTGCTTACCTGTTCTCAAGCTGACCAAGATTTCCTCAAATGGTGGCAGGTCCCCTTCATTGCTCTGGAAGGAGGGCTGGTGGAATAGAGCAGAGCAGGAGCAAAACAGGAATAGGAACAAACATGACACCTGAGTAAATGAAAAAGGGGGAAGGAGGGAGAAAACAGAAAAAGTGTTACTATATAAATGTACATTAATGATGACATGTGTGAAATCAGCAAAATAGAAAAGACATTAAAAGGAAAATGTATGTTAATAGAGAATCGGAGTTGCTTGAATACCATCTTGATATAGTAATTGAAAATAAATACAACAACGGAGAGGGAATAGAGAGAGGAGTAAAGAGACAGAAAGGAAGAGGGGAGAAAGGAGAGAGAGGGATAGAAGAAAGGGGGAAAGAAGGGGAAATAGAGAGGGATAGAAGAGAGGAAGAAAAGAAGGGGAAATAAGTAGGAGACAGGATTAGAAAGGGAGGAAGAGGGGAGGAGTAGGGGAAAGGAAGAGGAAGTAGTGAAGGGGAAGGAGAGGAGGAAAGAAGAAAGTAGAAAAGGATAGAAGGGAGGGAAGGGAAAGAGGGAAGAAGAAAAGGAAGGGCTGTTGGGAAATATGGGAGATGGAATGGTAGAAGAACAACCTCGAGTATAATGATCTAATATGAAGGTTAAAAGATAATATGTATGATAAGAGATTGTACATTTATGTATGTTTATGAGAAATAAAAATAAAAAACTTTTATAAAAAAAAATAGAACCAGAGAGCTGGAAGGGACCTTGGAGGTTTTCTAGTCCAACCCTAGTTTCTACTCCGGCAGGAAACCCTATTCCATTTCAGACAAATGGTTGTCCAATTTCTTCTTAAAAACTTCCGATGTTGGAGAATTCACAACTTCTTTTCCCTGGAGTGCTGCTTCAAAGTGAGCCGAGTACTTGCTGCTGACTGCTCTGTTGATTGACAAGTTCTACTTTTCATTGCTATGTTAGATGCTGATGCTTTTACTGGGCCTGCATCTGTCCTGATGACAGGGGTCTCCTAGATGCTCCAATGTGCACAGGATCTCCCACACTGGATTCAGCAGAGGTTATTGTGAACGGAGAAAGACAGATTGTACCCTGTTTCCTCAAAAATAAGACATCCCCTGATAATAAGCCCAATTGGGCTTTTGAGGATATGCGCTAAAATAATCCTCCCCCTGAAAATAAGCCCTCCCCGAAAACACTTAAATGCAGAGCTGGAAATCAGGTAAGACAGCAAGAGGAGCCCCATCTTGCTCTACGTGCCCCAAAATAATAAGACCTCCCCAAAAATAAGGCCAAGCGCTTATTTTGGGGTTCAAAAAATATAAGGCAGGGTCTTATTTTCGGGGAAACATGGGTAGGTTCTTTTCTCCTTACTACAGATAGTCCTCGATTTATAACCATTTGTTTAGTGGCTGTTGAAAATAACAATGGCGCTAAAAAAAGGATGTATGACCATTTTTCACACTTACAAGTATTGCACCATCCCTACAGTCACATGATCAAAATTGGGACGCTTGGCAACTGGTTCCAATTTATTACGGTTGCAATGTCCTAGGGTCATGTGATCACATTTTGCGATCTGCTGGTGAGCAAAGTCAATGGAACCCAGGTTCACTTAACAACCTTGTTACTAACTTAACAACTTCAGTGGTTCACTAAACAATTATGGCAAGAAAGGTTGTAAGTCACTTTTTTCAGTGCTGTTGTAACTTTGAATGGTCACTAAACGAACAGTTGTAAGCTGAGGATTACCTATAAAAGTGTATAAAACTAGCAAGATTGATGTCAGCCTTACCAGGTAGACCATACAGTAAACATGATCAGATAAGCTAATTCTACCTTATTGTAAAGCTATATTAACAGAATTGTGCAAGTCTGAAAGTACAAATCTTTTGCAGTCTCCTTTACAGCCTCTTTACAGCTTCTTGCTCCATCCACTGTCCAGCTATGGGCTGGTACCAGTGGTGGGTTTCAAATTTTTTTACTACCAGTTCTGTGGGTGTGGCTTGATGGGCGTGGCATGGCTTGGTG
This sequence comes from Ptyas mucosa, assembly GCA_012654045.1. NCBI lineage: Eukaryota > Metazoa > Chordata > Lepidosauria > Squamata > Colubridae > Ptyas > Ptyas mucosa. Next base: position 835,387 of record WNWU01000017.1, on the reverse strand, counting down.
TGCGTGGCAAGGGAAGGATACTGTAAAATCTCCATTTCCTCCCCACTCCAGGGGAAGGATATTGTAAAATCTCCATTCCTTCCCCAATCCAGGGAAAGGTTACTGCAAAATAACCTTTAAAGGAGTCCTGGTGGCGCAGTGGACTAATTCACTGTTATTAAGACCAGCTGTTTGCAATTACTGCAAGTTCAAATCCCACCAGGCTCAAGGTTGACTCAGCCTTCCATCCTTTCTAAGGTAGGTGAAATGAGGACCCAGATTGTGGGGGCAATAAGCTGACTTTGTATAAAATATACAAAAGTATGAAGGCTATTGCTTAACGCACTGTAAGCCGCCCTGAGAAGGGCGGCATATAAATCAAATTAGAAAAAAAAAATCCCCATTTCCTCCTGATCAGCTGGGACTTGGGAGGCAGAGAATAGATGGGGGCGGGGCCAGTCAGAATTTTTACTACTGGTTCTCCGAACTACTCAAAATTTCCTCTACCGGTTCTCCAGAACTGGTCAGAACCTGCTGAAACCCACCTCTGGCTTGTTCCCTTATCTGACCCATTGTCTAGACAGCATCTCTTCGCTTCATCTCCCAAGGTCTTTCCCACATACCATTACGCTATGAGAATTGATTGTTTTAATTGTCTGATAATCTGTTTGCAATAAAACTTAGGCTTTGATGCGGTGTGGTATGACTCCTTAAGAAGACAGCAGCCACAGGGTTCCTGAATTGGTGAACTTGACAGGGGAGTTTTGAATGCTATTTCTGAAAGTTTTGGGTAGTCTTTCATGGGTAGTTAACCAGGCATAGTTTGAAAATGATTTAAAATTTTAAAAATTACAACTGTAGTGTGACTGGAGGGGGAAAGTATTAAATGACTCTTAAATTCCCTAAGTAGAGAATTATTAGATTGCTTATGTTTAATTTTAAATATATGCAAAAATGAAATAATTATTTAATTTTAATTTTTGGCCATACCCCAAAGTTGCACACCTATTATTAAGGCACTCATATTCTCAAAGGAAAACTGTTTATTTATTTAACATCATTTTTTCCTCTTTGTGTTTCTCTGCCCACTTTGATTGACTTGCTAACAAATATGGCGTAATCCAACTTGTATGCTGATTGCCCATGACTAAAAATGGTAACCCTGCTGTTACTTTCAGAGAAGCAATGCTATTTTAGATTTATATGCCCTATTTCTTATGGTCCTAAACACAGAGAACGTTTTCCTGGTATTCATATTAACCGTGTATAATTTTGAAGCTGCTGGGTGCTGTTTATAGCCTCTATTTGGTTATTTAATTCTACAGGATAACCTTGTCTTTTTGTAAGTTAACGTGAATGAAAATCCTTACTTCAGCTTTCATGCTCAAATCAAAACACTCTTACTTTTTCTCCTTTTAACCATAGAACAACTATTTGTGTAATTATTCTCTATTTTGTGGGCTGCAGATGCACCTGTGACTTGATTGCCATTTATACAAAGAAACCTGTTTTAGTTTATGTTCCTGATGCAAAGACAACTGAAAGATTCTACGAATTCCTTTTGTTTTGTTTTGTTTTTGAATAGCACAATTGTATCCAGCAATCTAGCACTTAAGCTGGAGGAAGTACCAGTTGATCAACAATTTTCCGTGATCTAGTTGAATCTCTTCCTATTTCATTTATTCAGTAAAAGGTCACTGTCACAGAATTAACATTTCAGTTTTCAGGAAGGTTCTCCTATCCTTTTGTCATTTATATAATTTGAAATGCTGCCCACCTGATCATCAAAAGGCACTAAGAAAAGAAATGATGTTCAAAATACCTGGATGAATGAAAGAAATGATTGAATTGTATTTTGCATTGCTGCTGTTAATGTCCTTAAATGGATCCTTGTTATTTTTTTAGAATTGAAGTGGACTCAGAAATACTCACCTTAAAAGCACATGTCATATGAATTTTATGCTAGAAAGTGTTGATCGGCTTTATTTTCTTGCAGTGTGTACTGATAAGAGAAAATACATATATTTTTCTGATAAAATGGTCCCCCAAAACTTTCAGCAATGTACTCAGTGCCCAAGTGCAAATTTACCTCTCTTTCAGTATTATTCCTTGCGATGATTTTACCGTGTTTTCTCCAAAATAAGACCTGGTCTTATATTAATTTTTGCTCCAAAAGATGCATTAGGGCTTATTTTCTGGTTAGATCTTATTTGGAGGAAATACAGTACTAAATGCACCCATCAGGCTGACAATCTTAACTGAGGCTTATTTTGGGGGTACGGGTTATATTACGAGCACCTGGAAAAATCATGCTAGGACTTATTTTCTGGTTGGGTCTTATTTTCGGGGAAACAGGGTAGTATGACATTTATTGACTATATCGGGGTGTCAAACTCAAGGTCCACAGGGTGCTTAAATCTGACCCATGGAGCCAGCCTGGAAATAGCAAAGGACCGGCCTGTAGTGCCTCTAGCAGCCAAAATGTGCAGGGGAGGCATGCCCCCCGTGCCCCGTTTTTGGCCTAGACGGCCTCCTGCAGCACTTTGCTGGCCAAAACAGGGTGGGTGAGTGGGGGAAACAGGGTGTTTCAGGAGGCGTTCATCCCACCATCCTGCTCCTGGGCTGGCCTGCGGAGAACTACAATGCTGATCCGGCCTTCAAAGAAATCCAGTTTGACACCCCTGGACTATATGAAGTTATTCTTGTATGGTTGGCTACACAAGATAAATAGGGATCCTAAAAGATATTCTTTTAAAAATATATTCTTTTCTGGTTACTCACATGTTATGACATATTTGAGATTAGAGTTGTATGTATGATATGCACATACCTTTCCCTCTTTATTCCATGCTCCTTGTTTATGTTCCCGAGCTTTGGTTCTTCCTTTCTGTACTGGTTTATATATTATGCTAAGCCATGATTTGTTTTTTAAGTGTAGCATATTGAATGGACTACAGCGCTTGAATTCATATATTGTAATAAACCTGATTCAAGCAAGACCATGCTATGGATTATTCCAGGATCAGATAATATGTTATCTCTGTCCCTAGGCATTTCCCTTAGTGCCCTTTATGTTTACTGCTCTGCAGGACCTTTTATTAATAATAGGAAGTTGGCACATTGCAAAATGCCAGCCTCCAGTATCGTGCTGCACCAGAAATGTAGAACTGCCTTTGTGTCTCATGAATATTCCATTGGATTGAAAGGTATCTTTAATCATTCATTTACTTCTCGGAAAATGGGTAGTTATAACCAGCCAAGCCATTACACTGGTGATGGTAAACACCAGTTCTGTCTATAGTAAGACCACACTCATCCACAATTTAGTAGAGAATGAGCAGGCAGATCTGTTGTGTATTACTGAAAGCTGGCTTGGCAAGAGCACTAATGTCACTTTATCAGAAATTTGGCCATCCAGGTTACATCAAACAAGACTGGGAAGGAGGATACTAATCTAAGCGATGTGGCCAGCTTTTGTTCCTGAGATGACCAGGTATGAAGGCCTATAAACTGGCTTGTAGGGACAAGCTAGAGATCCTCTTTATTCACCAGCCACCATGCTGCTCAGCAAGCTCCCTCCCATCCTGCTGCCTAATACTTGGTTTAGTTTCTGGGCTAGAGTTGGAGTCCCTCATCTTTTGAGGTTGGTGACTTCAACCCAGTGGTGGAATTCAATTTTTTTTAATACCGGTTCTGTGGGCATGGCTTCGGCGTGGTGTGGCTTGGTGGGCATGGCAGGGGAAGGATACTGCAAAATCTCCATCCCCATCCCACTCCAGGGAAAGGATATTGCAAAATCTCCATTTCCACCCCACTCTGGGGCCAGCCAGAGGTGGTATTTGCTGGTTCTCCGAACTACTCAAAATTTCTACTACCGGTTCTCCAGAACCTGTCAGAACCTGCTGAATTTTACCCCTGCTTCAACCTCTATGTCTTGAGGGGGTGGGTTCAGGAAATATCTGGAGTTCATGATCTTGGTAGCACAGTCTTGGATGAATTTGGACCTGACACAGTGGATCTGGTGTTAGCCTCAGAATGATTGTTGAATAATCTAGATATGAGGGAATAACATCTAGTTCTTTGTCATGATTAGGTCACTTCCAGTCTGGATAAGATTAGTAACTGCCACTTATTACCTCTGCAGGGAATAAGGGCCTATTAGAGTGTTGTGAAGCAAATTCCTTGTAAGTCAGTAGAACGCTTCCAAAGGCCTGGGTAATTTCCAAGTAATTCGGAAAACAATTTGGTCAATTGCCTGATTAGCTCTGGCAACAGGAGACAATGCACCCTCTTGATGTCATTACTCAAGGATGGCTCTCTTTTTTTCACCAACCTTGACTAACTTCTTGAGAGATAAAGCTGCAGAGAAGATACCTGGAGAGGAGACAGAGTACGAGCTGAATTTTGTTTTCCTTAGCACTACAGTGAAGGCCCAAAGTACTTTTGCTTCTATTCCCATTTTGGATAGCAATCTTAATAGTTGGCTGCCTTTTCCAGTATTATAGAATCAGATATGGGCAATTTTGAATGGCAGTTTTGACTATTTTGTACAGCACTTCATTGGCAAAGTTGTTCAAGCTCACCAAAATTTTGACTCTTCATGGGCAAGATCCATTGGAGAAACTAGGCCAGTGATGACTAACCTTTTTGCCATCACGTGCCAAAAGTGGGGGGAGTGTGGGGGGTCGCGGGTGCCCACATCCATAATTCAGTGTGCCCCGCCCTCCTGCGCATGCACATGTGACCCCCCCACTTCCCCCTGCTTTTGGCACGCGATGCCCTGGTGGGCCCGGTAGGCCCATTTTCCCCCCCTCCCCAAGCTCTAGAGGCTTTCTAGGAGCCTGGGGAGGACAAAAACAGCCTTCCCCATCCTCCCGGAGGCCTTCCGGAGGTTGGAAACAGCCTGTTTCCCAACTTCCGGTGGGACCGGAAGGCCTGAAAATCAGTTGGCCGGTGCATGCATGCACGCTGGAGCTGAGCTAGGGCAACACTCGCGTGCCCACCAATATGGCTCTGTGTGCCACCTGTGGCACCCTTGCCATAGGTTTGCCATCACGGAAGTAGGCTGATCTCTTGCCAGGTTAGTGGAACTCTTGCCTGCTTTGTACTTGGATGGGGATAGGGTCCCGACTAGTATGTCCAATGCCATTTGTCAGCTATATTTTCCTTCCTGGCTCTTACAAATTACTGATATGCATATGGTTAGCTGAATCCTGTCAACACCTCCTGTTGTGTTTCCTGCTGCTTAGAAAGAAGTGTGCTCCCGCCTTAAGAGGTGCACTTTATGTTCAGCTGTGCCTGTCCCTAACCCTCCATTTTTAGAACAGGATGTTAAGTCAGTTTAACCAGGCATCCAGCAAAAGAAGGACAAGTCCTTAAAATCAAATATTGTCCCATTTTTTTAGTATCTTATCCTAGGCAGCTTTGGTCTGCAGAGCAGCGCTTCTCTAATAAGCGCTAACCGCAAGTGAACAAGTTCTGCTCTGTGACCTTAGTTGATTAGTACCCTCTGGCTGGCTTGACTGCTACCAGAAATTGACATGACCCTAATAATTTTAAGGCTGAAGGCTTTTGCCTCCTAATGGGCTACGGCACCTTCCTGCAATGGAAAAAACTAGTCTTTCTGATGCTGGAAAAAACTATTTTTATATACATGTAGGTCATTTTCTCTCCACCTTTTCATTGTTATTTTTGTCGTGAATGCTAAGAAAGTTAAACAATTAGTATGCTTTCCTCCTCCCTCCCCGATTTGTCCTCCTTTCCAGTTGTCCATTCCTCCCTTGCCTGTTCAGATACTTGGTAATCCTAGATGTGGAATTTATCTACAGAAAACAATGGGAGAAATGAGTCACCTGGATCTTTTTCAGTCAGAGGAGAATATGGATGACCTGACTGTTTTCTCAGCAACTCTAGAATAACATATTCTTGGGCCCTTCTTTGTCTATAGATAGAGGATTTATATTTAGTCCTTCTGTTGTTTTATATCTGTCTCTGTCTCTATCCCTGCCCCTGCCCCTATCTCTATCTCTGAGCCGTGGTGGTGCAGTGGTTAGAATGTAATATTGCAGGCTACTTCTGCTGCCTGCCGGCTGCCTACAATTTTGCAGTTCAAATCTTGCCAAGCTCAAGGTTGACTCAGTTTTCCATCCTTCTGAGGTTGGTAAAATGAGGACCCAGATTGTTGTGGGCAATATGCTGACTCTGTAAATCTTTTAGAGAGGGCTGTAAAGCACTGTGAAGCAGTATATAAGTCTAAGTGCTTTATCTCTGTATCTATTCTGTATTACAAAAAATAGTTCTCTCGGGTTCATTTAAAGATTAAACAGACAAGCAGATAGACATCATAAAGCTGTGCATTGACTAGGAACACCTGGAAGACTGAATAAGCAAGTTATGTGGTCATCATTGTCGATATTTTGATTACACACATTGTGTCTATATTTAAAACATTTGTATACAGTATTAAGAAACATTTTATGCATAAATGTGGATTAACTTAATGTTCTTCTTAAGTATAGAACTTTTTAACAGGAACATCAATTTTAGGAACTCCATTCCTATTTCTTTAATTATGGCTTTATAATGCAGATTTTTTTTCCCCATAGAACATTTGCCTTCAAGTTTGAGCTAACCTTTTTCCCCCCACTATTCTTGGTGGATCAATGTATATGATTCAGTCTTTGATTTTTTATTAATTAATTTAATCTATATTCAACCACTCTATGGTTTGCTTCCATCTTTAGAATGTGAATATGTAATTTTAATATAAAACACATTCCAGATTAGGTGGAGGGCTTCTCTATGCTCTTACTTGATACAGGAAATCCACAATTAGAACATTTGTCAAAGTGTCTGTCCAGATTTTGCTTGAAGAACTCTGGGGAAAGAGAGTCCAATGTTCCTGTAGATAATTGATTCTGTTTTAAAATTGTTCATATTAAGAAATTTCATGCATCTCATTTGAACAAAAATTGAATCCAAATGTATCTTTGATTAACATCTGTACGTTCGTATGGTAAATGTATATGGGACTATAGAGAGCTATTTTGTTGCTACAAGGTATATAGAATTTATATAGAGAGAATTATTTCAAGCCATTTGTATATTTATTTTAATTTCAAGGCACTTTGCAATATTACAGCAAGGTAAATAACATTGAACTAAAAGTGGAATATTTAATATTTTTCAGTGAGTAAAATGTCTTATTTTGCCTGATGACATTTAAAATGGGAAAGTTGACATTCCTGAAAAAGAGATTGACTATTGCAGTGTGTTCTGTATGGGGAATTCTTGAAAAGCATTCAGAAAATGCAGTTGAACTTAAAAATCCTAAACACCTTATGGCCTAACTTTCTGTTGGAGTGTTCCCCAGTTGTTAGGATCAGTGAGAAGAGGCCATCTTAATGGTACTCTTGCTCTCAAAAGGTTATATTTCTGATATGCAGAGGAGAGGACATTGTTCCTATGTTCTGATATATGGTTCCTTGGAAGTTGTTTTTGGTCCCTACTCTTCTGTCAAAGACTTAAAATCTGTCGAAAATCTGTAAAGATGCATCTCTTTTATTAGGCATTAACTCTAAATCATTTTGGTAGTATTTTTAAATTGTAAGTTTTTATATCCTATTTCCTTTTCATTTTTTAAGCTTTTGATAGCCAGCAGTTTGCCAAAATAGGATGGGGAATAAAGAAACAATGCCTGTTCTTACTGTAACTGTGCAAAGATTATCGTGATGATGATGTTAATGGTATGGAGGTTGATGTAGTTGAAATAATTGAACAACTTCTTGATGTGTATGCACTACAGGTAGTCCTCAACTTGCAACAGTTCATTTAATGTTCAAAGTTACGACACTGAAAAAAGTGACTTATTACCATTTTTCACACACGTATGACTGTTGCAGCATTCCCATGGTCATAGTAATCAAAATTCAAATGCTTGGTAACTGATTCATATTTATGACAGTTGCAGTGTCCCAGGGTCATGGGATCCCCTTTTGCGACCTTCTGACAAGCAAAGTCAATAGGAAAGCCTGATTAATTTAACCATGTTGCTAATTTAACATGATTGCAGTGATTCAGTTAACAAGAGTGACAAGAAAGGCATATAATGGAGCAAAATTCTTTGTGTGTGTGAGACACAGAGAGAGAGAGAGAGAGAGAATGAATACACACACACACACACAGATACATACATACGGATTTATCAGGGTTTATAAATTATGAGGGCACACCTTAAACAAGAAGTAGCCAGCTGTGCTACTTTGATAATCTTTGAGTTGAATTGAAACTTCCAGTTTTCTAATTGATAATTACAAATAGCCTAAACCAGAGCAACATATTACTGAGATTGCAAGTGAAATGTTTATAAAATAAACTAAGCCGATTGGGTTAATTACACTTGAACTTCTGTGCCTTTCTCACCTTTTGAAATGTACAAACTGTTCGGGTTAAATTACCATAATATTATGGGGTTTTTTTTCCAATTTTTTTTTATATCTATGAGAATATGTTGTAATAACTAAAAATACTTCAAAGCTACCCTATTTACTGCAGGCATTTAAACAAATTAGCATTACTGTGGCGTGGCTGCTTGACTGGTAGATTTCTGTCAAAAGTGCTGCTATGGAAGTGAGTGTTATTGGATATGAACTTGTAGAATAAAACTCCTGCCTTCCGTTAGCATTTCAACACCATGTATTTATTATTTTTAATTTCATTTGTATGCCATCAATTCCCAAAGAGAACTGCAAGGTTTTATTCCAGGTGGTCACTAGGAATCAATACTGATTCAAAGATACAAAAATAAATAATCCCAAAGACAGAGTCAAAATATTCTTTCCACAATGAGTTCAAGACAGTGGATGATTTCCTGTGTCCTAATTTATATGTGCAAAACACATCTCGGTGACATGTTAGGTTGAAAGAGAAAGATTTCCCCAATTCAGTGCTCTGCAGAGATATTGGAGTGACAGCTCCCAAATTTCTTGCCATGCTGACTGAATTTTTTGGGATTTACCAGTCAGATCTAGGAAGAAATGACAGCAAAAATTCCTTTGTAAACTTCACATGTAAGTTGGTATTTGAATCAGATTTTGACAATTCCAGTCCAATATTTTAACCATTATATTTCATTGGCTGTAAGTCTGTAGTTTTTCTGTAGCAAAGTTTAGTTTTCTCCCTTTGCAGACCTAGTCTTTTTTTTTGTTTTTTGTTTAATCTATATATTGCTGCCATTATAAAAGTCATAGTTAGGGCTTAACTTACTCTACTTTTTGTGGAGAGACAGAACAGGGGGTAGAAGAGTGGAAGAGAGACTAGAAATTATACTCTGTGCAAAAAAGGTTTACAATAGGTATAGGTAAGATAAGGTTATCTTTAGTTCTTCCCTTTTTGCAGTAATGGAGATGGGGTACACTTACAGATCTGCTCATTTGAGATGTAGCTCCTTTATACACTTAGGCCAGAATAAATTTAACCAGCTTAATGGAGTTTTCTTCCAAATAGAAATGTAAAAATATGCAATGTATCTTTCTTCACTTGCTAAGGTTAAGAAAATACATGTAGTTCTAGATTAATGATAGTAATTGGGACGGGAATAATTTTGATTAGTGCTCTTATGTAACGTCTTGGTTTTTTTCAAGATTAAGTTTTCTTCCATTGTGAAGATACATTTTAGCTTCTTAAAATAAAGTGAGATCCCTCTGAGTTGATCCCCATGAACATTTTCTTCCTATTTATTAAAAAAAAAGTGTCCTTCAAATTAAGATTGACACTTGGTGACTTCAAATTCATGTCTTTAGTGGGATTTTTTTGGCAGTAGTATGAACAAGATTGCTTTTTTACTTCTTCAAGGATATACATCTAAGTCCTCATTTCATGGCTTCGGTTAGGATTGGCAACTTGGTTGTTAAATGTCCTGATCTTGCTTAACTTTGGAGCCCAAACAGGACCGCTTAAGTGCTCCCAGTTAAAAACTACATACCAAATTAAGGTTTCTCCCATTTATGAGAGTAGAAACAACAACAACAAAACCCAGATCATATGGATATAATCTACTTAAAGCACACTTTAGGGCTTGACTCAGTCATTTTCCTATCTAAAATATGTTTTGTCTTTCAGATTACAGCATTTCATTTTAAAACATTGAATGTCGATGCTAGCCTATAAGATAGAGAACCAAGAATATGGTAGCAATATGGGGAGATAAAATGTAAAGTTATTCATTGCAGAAAATGAATTATGCTAACCATGAGCAGCACATGTCAACCTGACCTTCTACTTCCTTATACAGTTTTTAAATAATTGTAGGAACTTCATTTGAGTTTTAAATGATGGTCCAAATGACTTGGAAACTACTAGTTATCATTGTAAAATTGGCAACAGCTTGCATGCAAATTGGTTTCTCTTGCAAAATTGGCAGTTACCTGGAAACTAGTTTAGAGCATAATTCAGCTCGCTATTGGTTACTAAACTGTTTTTCTTCGCACCCTTTTTGTACTAGATAGAATGTGAGGTGTGATATTTTTCTTTGGAAAGATCCAGTAATTATTAAGATTCAGTCTGTTTTCTTGTGATTAATGAAACCACAAATTCACAAGCCAGAGTGGAGAGTATAATTACTTAAAAATGAAATAATCTTGGAATTGTTTTGTACACTATGATTTTAGGTATACTTAATCCAGTCTAAACTACACTGGATTTCTTAAAAACCACTGTTAATATTGCAGCTTTAGTTTTTTTTCCTCCAGTTTGCTTTATATGCCATGTTTTCCTTTACTCTGTGTTCCACTATAGAGGAACAAACCTTAAGGTCTCTTGCCTTGCAGTTGCAGTTACATTCCTTTCCATAGTAGTTGGGATATTACTGCTGGCTGTTGACTTGGCGTGGTGTGAATTTGACACAGCTGTGTCTCATGAGGCCAGACTCTTAATTCCACAAACATAGCACCAGCTCTGTAGAGAATTGGAAGTATGTTTGTCAGCATTCTCTGATAGTTTCTCCGTATGACTTCAGTGTCAATACATGATGCTCAGTGCCAATGGCCCTGTGTTATGTTTATCTGGCACCTTCTAAGCACTAAGAAGTGGTAAGATAGGATCAAGCTTTGTTTGCTGTCTTTTAGCTACATGGAAGGAGCTCTAGCAGAATTAATTGGAGAAATTACTCTCTGATATCAGGTTGACCACATTGAATAGGGCTAAGTAGTCTGTAGTGGTCCAGGGCAGAGGCGGGTTTCAGCAGGTTCTGACCAGTTCTGGAGAACCGATAGTGGAAATTTTGAGTAGTTCGGAGAACCGGTAGTAAAAATTCTGACTGACCCCACCCCCATCTATTCTCTGGTTCCCAAATCCCAGCTGATCGGGAGGAAATGTAGATTTTGTAGTAACCTTCTCCTGGATTGGGGTGGGAATGGAGATTTTACAGTATCCCCTGCCACGCCCACCAAGCCACACCCACAGAACTGGTAGTAAAATGTTTTGAAACCCACCACTGGTCCAGAGGTACTATGTGATATACTAGGATATATCTTCCTGCACCAGATAAAATGCATATTTAACAACATGGGAAACATGGCCTCCCAAGATGTTGCCAAACAACATCTCCCAAGGACCCAATCAACAGTGAAGGTTGCGGAGGATGATAATTCATCAATATTTGGAGCACTGTAGTTCCCCTTTTTATTTTATTTATCTTATTATTTATCTTATTTATTTATTTTATTTATATAATTTATTGGCTACCCATCTTACATAAGGTGGCTTAAAATCATAAAAATATATATCTACATTAAAACGTAAATAAATTAAAACCAAAGATTAAAATCTAAGGAGATGTGGGGAGGCAAGGGGTGGAATGGGATCCGTTGATCTGTCGATCAACCACCGTTTTGGCATATTTCAGAAGAAAATGAAAAATGAAGATTTTGTTTAATGAAGCCATTTGGGTAAGAGTACAATTCGTAATTCATAACCTGCTGTGTCTACTTTTCAGTTGAATATATCAAAGTGCTTTCTTATTCTTACACCCTTAATAAAATTTAACACATACAGTTTTATACATGGGCAGTTAGGAGGGACAATTATTTGATATATAATTTTTCAAAGACTAAGTTATGAGAATTTTCTGGTAATTGCCTCCTTGAGAACATATTTGGGTGCTTAGTTTTGTAGCAACTGTAGATTAAGAATTGTATTTGATGCAGTATGTTGATTGTTGAAAGAATCTTCTTAAAAGAAGTATCATAGCAAGCAGTAGAAAATGCCTACAATGTAGGTCTGAAGTGTTAGTACTTAAATAGAGAGGATCTCTTTTAGTTTACAAAAAAAAAAAGAAAACGGGGAAGTTTCAGTACAGTACTGAAAAATAGAAATTAAAAAAAAAGGATGGCCTAAGCACGATCAGGGCAGATTTTGTCTCTCAATCCCGATACAATCAACAGCATGTCACGTCTTTGTTATGTTCCAGGTACAACTTCCCACTGCTAAGTGGCACAATGAACAGCTCTAGCCTCTAATACAAATATTTCTTTTTATTCTTTCATTCTGTAATATTTCCTTTTGTAAAATCTGTCACTCAATTTATATTTCAGTAGTCTCAGTTTCTAAATGCAATGTTTTATACTAATTGTGCCTTATGTTTATCATGATTTTATTTTTTTTAGCAATAGCTAAAAGTAAAGGTCTCTCTTGCCAGTCGTGTCTGACTCTAGGGCGCAGTGCTCATCTCTGTTTCTTGGCCAAGGGAACCAGTGCAGTGGTGGAATTCAATTTTTTTTTACTACCGGTTCTGTGGGGAGTGGCTTGGTGCGCGTGGCTGGGGAAGGACACTGCAAAATCTCCATTCCCAGCCCACTCCAGGGGAAGGATACTGCAAAATCCCCATTCTCTCCCACTCCTGGGGGAAGGATATTGCAAAATCTCCATTCCCACCCCACTCCAGGGGAAGGATACTACAAAATCCCCATCCCCTCCCCACTCCTGGGGGAAGGGTATTGCAAAATCTCCATTCCCATCAATTCTGGGGCCAGCCTGTTTGCCTGTTCTCTGAACTATTTGCCTGTTCTCTGAACTACTCAAAATTTCCCCTACTGGTTCTCCAGAATCTGTCAGAACCTGCTAAATAGCACCCCTGAACCAGTGTTGTCCAGACATTTTCTGTGGTCATGTGGCCAACGTGCTTGTATGCCAAAGGTGCAGGGAATGCTGTTACCTTCCTGCCAAACTTGTATCTATTAATCTACTTGTATTTGCATGCTTTCAAACTGCTAGGTGGACAGGAGCTGGGGCAAAGAACAGGAGCTCACCATGTTGTGCAGTGTTTGGGTTTCAAACCCAGGCTGTCAGTTTTCCAGCTGACAAGCTCAGCCTCTTTAACCGCTGAGCCATCGCTCCCCCTTATTTCTGAGAATAGCCAATGTTAAAGATAGTACCATATGGGAGAGAAGCACAAAGAATTAGCTTGTTAAGGTTTGGAGAATAATCTCCAAAATTCTTTTTTGTTTCTGAAGTACAATTTTCGTTAGTCTGCTAGTGTGATTTCTGCAGAAGATAGCAACACAAAATAGATTATCTCTTAGTGGCCTGATTATAGATTTATAGCACTTAGACTATTTATTTGGCACTGTTAGGAATGAATTAACCTTCTAATTACTTGTTTTAAATCTATAGCTAATAAATGGGCATTAGCAAATATTACCTGTAGGAATTCAGTGCATGCATCAATGGGTATGTATGTACAACTACTCCTCGACTTACGACCACAATTGAGCCCAACATTTCCATTGCTAAGTGAGGAAGTTGTTAAGTGAGTTTTACTCCATTTGATGACCTCTTTTGCCACAGTTGTTAAGCGAGCCACTGCAGTTGTTAAATGAATCGTGATCATTAAGTGAATTTGACTTTCCCCATTGACTTTGCTTGTTGAAGTTGGCTGGGAAGGTTACAAATGGTGATCACATGATCATCTGCTTCTTGGTCTCTCTAGTGATCTAGGTTCCACAAAGTTTACTTACTTTATTTATTACAATGGCAGTGAAAGATTGAATTCCTCAAATTTATAATTTTCCTGACCCCATAAGGTTGTTCTTATTTACAGCAAGTGGTTTACTGGAAAAGTTGACTTTTTTCATTGCATTCCATAGCTGCTCTGCTAATGGCAGAAAAAAATAAGAATTATTTACACCGATTTGTGATTTACTCTTATCATTCACTGGATTTTCCAGGAACACCTGGCACTGAATGGTTAGTAGGACAGTGCCTTTCATCTTTCTATGCTCTCTTGTAATGACTGTGGACATGGTGGTTGAATGTGGCTGCAAGGATTTGTTTGATAAGTTGCTTCAGTGCCAGGTTCCAAGATATGGGCGGATCAAGTGCTACTAGGCACTGTATCTAGAGATTCAACAGCTACTGAATCCAACATTGAAACCTCTCAGGTCCTTTCCTCAGCCAGCACTGATCTTTCTTTAGGTAACTTGAGTGCCAAGAAGCAGGGCAACCCGCCAACCTGTCCTAGGAATTCTGAACCCCAGTAAGCAATCAGCAAAATGCTGACTCTGTGGGCAAGCCTGGGGCCTCTGACTGGCAAATGCACAGCAGAGGAAGTCTCAGCTGTTCATGCTCAGTGAGTAGAGGATTTAAACTGAACTGAGATTGCCTTCCATTGCTGGAAGCAATTTTGGTATTTCCCTTTGTGCTTCATGAGTGCCCACTTTCAACTTCTGCTTTTGGCCTTGACGTGTTCCTGACTCATTAGCAATACCGTGTTTTCCTGAGCGCTGCTCACACTGTCCATGGCTGGGATTCTCCTCAGGTCTTGACAGGAACTGAG
>WNWU01000017.1:791711-815578 GCA_012654045.1 Ptyas mucosa | reverse complement strand
CTCAGTTCCTGTCAAGACCTGAGGAGAATCCCAGCCATGGACAGTGTTCGCAGCGCCCAGAAAAGGGACGTTCAGGTAAGCCAACGTCCGTTTTCTGGAAAATAAGACCCTGCCTTATATTTTTTTGAACCCTGAAATAAGCGCTTGTCCTTATTGCCATGCGCTCAAAAGCCTGATTGGGCTTATTATCAGGGGATGTCTTATTTTGGGGAAAACAGGGTAGCAATAGCACTTAGATTTATATACTGCTTCACAGTGCTTTACAGCCCTCTCTAAATGGTTTACAGAGCCATCATACCACACTCTTTTCACCTTCTTCCCTAACTGCTCCTCTACTGCCTTCCTCTGCGTGTCTGCTGCCATCTCTCCACACACGCCTTCTGATACTTTTGCAAGGGTCACTGCAAATTTATTTCTCCTAAATTCTCCATTTTTTCCTGTAGTGTGGATGTATTCCTGCCCAGTACCTGTGCAAGTCCCAAAGCAAAGCAAAGTCTCGAAAAGACCTGAAGGCGAGACAAGAAGCAAGGGATGGAAATTAAGCAAGGAGAGAGCTAACTTAGAACTAAGGAGAAATTTCCTGAGGGTGAGAACAATTGACCAATGGGGATAGGTTGCCTCCAGAAGTTGTAGGTGTTCCAACACTGGAGGTTTTTAAGAAGAGACTGGACAACCATTTGTCTGAAAGGGTATAGGATTTTCCTGCTTGAGCTCTGGGGTGGACTAGAACAACCTCCAAGGTCCCTCCCAACTGTTTTATTCTGTTATTCTATGTTATCAGATTTGTACAAAAATTGACTGCATTTATTCCCACCATATATGGATTTGATCTGCCTATTACATGGGTGTTTCGTTGCTTCACTGAAGCCAGGACATGAAACTGCTTCTCATTTGGCATGTCATCACTTGTTTTGGGACAGGCTCTGGATCTGGGATATTTGGCAGCTTATTTCTTTGAACAGATCCCTTCTGATGAGGCATATGTTGTTTTTCTGGACTGCATCACTGATCAGGCTGCGTTGGCAATAGAGGGAGGAAATATACATTTGATTTCTAGGTGTAGTTCTTGTATAATTTTAGGAGGCAGACCATGGTCACAATGAAATGATGCACAGGTTGGGTGTTACCTTCCAAATAATGAAGATGAAATCTTGGTGGAACAAAGCGCACAAAAGTAACACACTAGTTCATGATAAAGGCTTATGGACAGGATGCAGAGTGAGGCTGGCATGTATTGAATTGTCTCATAGCTTATAGATTGGGCAGGTAAGAAAAGACATTGGGTATTGAAGAAAAACTCTTGAGAGCAGGAACTCCATGAAGCCCAGTGAGAGGATATTCCATGGGTCATATACCTGAACTATCAAGTGGCCCTCTTGGAGAGGGCCTTCTATTGAAGAATCATGGTCTAGAACTCTCTTCAGGAAATGTGGCTATTTTTCTGAAGAGATTTTTAGGTTAGGAGTGTGATACAGTTCTATATCACAGAAAGTTGTATGTAAAGAGTAATAATTATATACTACTTGTGGCATGCAAGTGATTTTTGGAAAAATAATTTTGGAAAAAAATAAATATGATATAATAACTTTAAGCATTCAGTACAGGTGGTTCTTAGTTAATGACAGTAATTGGGACCAAAATGTACATTGTTAAGCAATAGAGTCGTGAAATGTGACATAAGGTGATTGCATCACTTAATGAAGGCAATTCTAGCAGTCTCCAGTGCCATTAGTAACCAAATCTCAGCATGGGGAGGATCCACCCTGATCCAAGCCATTTCTGCTTTGGTCTCTCTGAATCGTGAGTTTTGGTAAGGCAAGGGACTGTCTGCTCTTGAACCCCCGCTACTTCCCTGTCTCCCTCTCACCCCCCTCCCCATCTTTGCCCTTTTGATTGTTCACCTACCTGTTACCAGACAGGACCCCACAGCTCAGGAACTCCATTTGGGCCCCACCTAGCGCCTTCTTGGATCTTAGCCAAAAGGAAAAAAAATCAGCCAGATAAATGCTTTTGATGACAAGAACAAGTGACTTACTCTACTATGACACTGAAATGTCTTCAAAACTTAAGTGTTCATCAACAACCTAATTGAAAACCACACGGAGAGACAGCCAGCATTTTATAGCAATATGACCTGACCTAGATGGTGGAATTTTTTTCTCCCATTTTCTTCCCTGTGATCCCAGGCTGTTCTGGAAGACCTACCAGATCCCTAAAACAGGGTTTGTGGATATGCAGGAGGCTCTGATTTCATTGATAAAAGTTTTGTCAGCAGAAAGATTACACTGGATGTTTCCCATGAATTGGACAGCAGCCAAGTTGCCTCTGGTGGGTTTAATTACCACAATGCTGGCATAGGACTCCCTCCTTTTGGCATTGAGATCTAATTGGTTGAGAGGAACTGCAGTGCAATGATCCCAGTCCCAGTGTGAACATGAATATAACTCGATAAATATTGGTTTGAAATATTTCAGAGAAACTCTGACAAGATATTTTCTACGGGCTCCACGTGCTGCTGTATAGTCCACTCATTATTTGATGGAACACAGGATAAATATACTTCCCTTTCCAACCAGCTTCTATAAATGGATAACTTAAAAACAATAGGCACTCTTGAAACTGCTAATTATGGAGTTCTCTCTTTCTTTTGATTATATTTGATTTTAAAAATCAATTTTGTTTTTGTTTCTTTGGGGTAGATGAACCAAATGGCATAAAATGTTTGTCTGTTATACTTTTGGTATATTGCCTTTCATGAGTAAATTCAGTCTGGAAAAGAACAATCCATATTAATGTTTTAATTATATGCAAAGGAAGTTCCCATACAAGGAAGTCCTAGAAGCTTCACTGCTTTACTCCAGCTTCAGCCTTTTAGCCTTTCCTCAGAATATTAGCTAAAGTAGTCCTAAAACGACTCCTTCATACTTCCAGTGTGATACTGCATGCATTGATGAACAGTGATGCTGGCACTTTCATGGTTGAATACAACTCTCAAAAGTCTTGAATGTGACTCCTGCCCCCAGCTCTCCCATACGTTTTTAGAAGTCAAATGCTTGTAATAAGAGTGAGAAAGTTATTAAATACAAAGTGAATGATGTATATTTACTTAAACTTTAATTTAATTTAATTAACTTCAAATTAAATCAATTTATACTGTATGTGATTGTTGTTAAAAGATTTCTTTCTCTCTGTCACATTAAGTGATTGCTCAGAAAAAGAAAAAAAGATTACCCATCAGAATAATCTAAAAGAAAGTTGTGTCCAAACCTAGAGAGTATTCCTCTCTCTTCACGTTTACTCAATATAATATTTAATATTCTAAGTCTCATAAATGGGAATGGAATTTCATATTACCTAGAGTTTGAAAATTGAAATGTCTTTGAATATTAGTACACCAACAGCCTAGTTTGAGAATTGTAATATGGATAATGCTGGAACCCTTTAAAAGCAATTGGAGGAAGTTAAATTGCAATTTACCTTTATTCCTAATTTTTCCCAGATGCATCTTCTGCCCAACTGTTTGGTTTTTTTCCTGAGCAGAAGTTGCCTCCTTATATCCCCAGAAGAAAAACTAAGTAAAGAAAGTTGGATAGGGCAAAGGTTAGAGTCCAGTTTTAACAGAAAACAAGCTAAGCTTTAATACCTCCCTCTTGTTATATTAAAGTTTTGAAGTGACCCTATTCTAAATTAGAGCACTGTCTCAACTGTATTATTTCCCCCAGAACATATTATCCAAAGGCTACTGTTCTTTATAAGTTAAAATCTAAGTTTTAAGTAAAGCATGTTTCTCAATCTTGGCCACTTGAAGATGTATGGCCTTCAATTTCCAGAATTTCCCCAGCCAGGATTCTGGGAGCTGAAATCCAACCGTTTTCAAGTGGCCAAAATTGAGAAATAGTGAAGTAAAATATCATGGCAGTGTTGCAAGATACCCTTAGGCCTGTGCTGTAGTTTGATTTCAGCAAAAGGAGTGGTTTACTTCTGTTCATTCTACCACTCCTATATAGTGTGCTCATGAGCAACGCAATGTGTTCTACTTGAATTTAAGTTGCTCCTGGTTTTGCTGGTTGCACAAGTCTACACAACTGTGGCAAGAAAAAAAGTCAAGAGACTGTATGATTTGTTATGGGATGATTCTTTGGTAAAACTGTTCTATTCTGGGGCAGAGCTAAATAGGTTTTACACAACTTAGGGGAGATATGACCTGCCCTAGCAGCATTTAAAGAGAAGTGAACAGCACAAGAAGGTTACTGAACTTGACAATATGCCCTGTGGTAAAATAGCAGAATGTAATATTCTGGCTTTAATTCTTTTCTGCAAGGTAGCAACTTTGAAATAAAAGCCATTTTAATGTTAATTAACACTATTAATTTTACAATGATTTCATAAATGCTTCTGGAACATTCCTGTTTGTTCAGTCACACTATGTCTTGATCATTTGGTCAGTTGAAAGGAATGTAAATGTAATTCATTAGCAGAGTAATTACTCTTGATTGATTATATTATGCAGTTCACTGAATTAAAACTCTGTATGTTGCTAACAGATTTCTGATCTGAGTAACAAAATGAAAATGGGTGGTTCAGGTTTTTTTCTTCTGTCTTTGACTTTTGACTAGTGTTAGATTGAAGTCACTTTCAAACAATGTAAAATTATTTATATATATATATATATATATATATATATATATATATATATATATATCAATGCAATCATGTGAAAAAGTAAATACACCCCATGTACAGTTGTTTTCTTTTTTAATATATGTGGACCTATCAATATTTTATCTTCATTCAAACAGTGTATAAAGGCAATGTAATTGAACAAAAAAAAACCCCAATGACAAATAGACTGCAATCATATATTGCACAAAAAAACCCAACTGATAAGCTATTTCTTTCTGTGGGAAAAATAAGTATACCTTTGACTCTAGTATCTAATATTGCTCCCTTTGATGAAAAAAACCTTCAAGGACAGTTTCTTATAACTGTCTACTAGTCTTTGACATCAACGGGAAGGAAGTTTTTCCTACTCCTCTAATTTTTTTTCGTTATGGGATGCTTGAGAGGTTTCTAGCCTGCACATCCTGTTTCAAATCACCCATCGCATCTCAATGGGATATATATTGTATATATATCCTGACTTTGATATGCCCATCCCAGAACCCTCAATTTTTTGTCCCAGTCATTCCTTGGTGGATTTACTTAGGGTCATAGTTATGTTGCAAAGTGCACATTGGGTTGAATTTCAATTTTCTGACAAGATGGTGCCACATTATCCTCAAGCACCCTGTGCTACATTGAAGAAATCCTAGTGAGATCTATGATGGTGAAGCCCTGTCCATCTATAATGGCGAAGCCCTGTCCAACTCTAACCCTAACCCAAGCCCTGATACAACAAAGCAGCCCCAAACCATAACTTTCCACCATCCTGCTTTATTGTTGCTATCAGATTCTTCTGGTGAAATACTGCCTTTGGTTTTCTTTAAACTTATCTTCTAGTACTTTGGCCAAATTATCTTTGCCTCATTTGTCCAAAGCACATTGTTCCAGCAATCCTGGTCTTGATCTAGGAACAATGAGCAATTTTAGTCATTCCCTGATGTTTTCTCTGGACAGCAAGACAGTTTCCTTCTGGCAAACCTCCCAGGTAGATCTAATTTGTTTAGCTTCTTTCTAATGGTAAATTCAAGGGCTTTGACATCAATGGTGGCAAGAAGTACCTGTAGGTCATGTGATAAAATTCTTCTTTCAGTATCTTGAGTATTCTGTTCTTGGGCTGATTTTATTGGGACAGCCTGGTCTGGGCAAGCTGACTGTTGTTTTTTTTTTTAATTTGATTAAATGCCGCCCTTCTCCGGAGACTCAGGGCAGCTTACAATGCGCTAAGCAATAGCCTTCATACTTTTGTATATTTATACAAAGTCAGCTTATTGCCCCCACAAACTGGGTCCTCAATTTACCTACCTTAGAAAGGATGGAAGGCTGAGTCAACCTTGAGCCTGGTGAGATTTGAACCTGCAATAATTGCAGGCAGCTGGTGTTAATAACAGGGTGCTTTAGACCACTGTACTACCAAGGCTCTTTTTAAGGCTCTTTGTTGTTTGAAACTATTTCCACTTATAATTTTCTGGGCAAGGCTTTCCAAAATTGTGAGGGGATCCTCCCTTTTGGAGGTGGAGACAGAATCCAGGCAAGGTATAAAGAGCCTTTTAGTTACGTTGTCATCATCAATCCATCAAAATTTCCTTGTATGTTTTTGTTGTTCATTTGTGTTCAGTTTGATGTTTATATTTTTAGGGGTGGTTTGTACCATTAAAACCATTTAATTGTACCAATTAAAATTACTCTAAGGCAGAGGTGGGGAACGATGGCCCCTCAGGAATGGCTGAGTATGGCTGTGTCAGGAATTCTGGGAGTTGAAGCCCACAAGTCATAACATGGCCATTGTTTCCTGCTCTAAAGGGAGGTGTGCTGACAAAAAAATTTGGAACCCCTGTACTGGACGATGGTATGATTGATTTCCAATTGTTTGATAATCTTTTCAAATCCCTTCCCAGACTCAAAGACATCTAAAAGTCTCCGGGAGCTCTTTCAATCTAATGGTAACTAATAAGAGCAAATCAAACTAAATATCTGTGGCCTAAGGTTCCTCTTAGATCCTCCCTACCAATGTTCTGATCATTTGCACCTGAATCTAATATTAAGTATTTGAAGTAGTGACAAAGGTGTTCTTAGTTTTTCCTCATGCAAAATTTGTTTTTGCGTTTCTTTAACTTGCACAATGGACTACTCAGTGTGTATGAGCCTGAGTGGCATAGGAGGCTAATGCCTCCTACTAAGGCAGCATTTAACATCCAGCTGCCTGCAATTACTGCGAGTTCTAATCTCACCAGGCTCAAGGTTGACTCAGCCTTCCATCCTTTCTAAGGTGGGTAAAATGAGGACCCGGTTGTGGGGGCAATAAGCTGACTTTGTATAAAATATACAAAAGTATGAAGGCTATTGCTTAATGCATTGTAAGCCGCCCTAAGTCTCTAGAGAAGGGCAGCATATAAATAAAAAAATAAAATAAAAAAATAAATGCTACAAGGTATTTGTTATAACTCATTTTTCAGTATTGTTGAAATGAAGATCAAATATCTGTTTGTTGAAATACATTGAAAATGTCAAAAATTTCAATTTGTTTCACATGGTTACACACACACAAGTACACACTTGTGTACCACAAATATGCACTTACAGTTCAAATAGAAATGGACTTGCAGAAATAAAGTTAGGCAAAGAACTAAGGAATAAAGCTTCCACTAAGTTACCTTTGACTCCTGATTATTCAGTGGATCAGCTCATGTAGATATTTTAGCAACAAGATGTAATTAATCTGCCATTGACTCTTGGGATTTTATTTTCAATATATTCTGGACTTTTCTGATGGTAAACTTTTGTTAATAAAGTTTAAGCCAGCTTGAAAACTGACAGCAAGAACCAGGAAGTTTATAGAGGGTTTTCAAATACCTACAGTATATTGTGGGTTTTGTGAATCTGATAAATATTGTTAGTTATCTGGTAAATATTGTTTTTCTATACAGGCATTCCTCACTTAAAAATGGTAATTGGGATCAGCAACTCTGTTGGTAAGTGACACAGTCATAAAGTGTGACATGACTGTGCTATTTTACCCTGGCAATTGTGGTAATCCTGTTAGGCAGGAAATGTTGCCAGTCCCCTCTCCTAAGGAGGCACATTCGGCATGACCCAGAAGGGCCTTCTCTCTGGTGGTTCCCTCCCTTTAGGACAGAGGTGTCAATCTCGTAGCCCACAGGCCAGATGTGTCACACACTGACCACACCCATCTCTGTTTTAGCAAAGGTGAAAAAAGTTGCAATATGTCATGTGGTGACAACATGTTGTCATGAGTTTGACACCCCTGCTTTAGAACATCATTCCCGTAGAGATTAGACTGGCCTCCACTTTGACACTCTTTCTCAAGGCTTTGAAGACCTGGTTTTACTAGTGGGCCTGAGGAATCCAGAGTGGGATGGAGCTGATCAAGTGGTTCGTTTGATTGCTTGTTCTTGCTGGAGGGTGGGACAGAGTTATTGTTTTTGTTGTTTGTATATTGGATTTTTATTTTTTGTAAGCCGCCCAGAGTCACCGAAAGTCAAAAGGCAACCATATAAATTCTCTGAACAAACACACAAACAAATAAAGTCTCAATTGCCATCATTAGGTGAATCCCATGTGGTCTCAATGTCCTCTGGCCATGTGATTGACACATGCAACCTCCTACCATCTTCCCTATTGACTTTGTTGGAAACTGACAGCAATAGTCGGAAATGGCAAGTCACATGATGTTGTGGGACGCTGTGATGCGATAATAGCGAGCTGGTTGCCAAGCACCCGAACTGCGATCATGGAAGCATGGGGATGCTGTGATGTCTGCAGCTGTGAGGACCTGTTGTACGTTATCGTCGTTCAGCACCATCAATATTTTGAATGGTTGCTGTATGAATAGTTGTTTAATGAGGACCACCTGTAGAGCAGCTGGGTACTTGAGAGATTGTAAAAGTGGCTTGTAATGTGAAATGGAGTAAACCTTTTTTAAAAAAATGAAGAAAGATATTGTGAATTTTGCCAATAAATAAAATAATCTCCAGCCAGGAATCAGCGGATTATATAGTGAAGTTCCAACAGAATATCCAGCTTTCTAGAAGTTGCAGAATAGACAGATCTGGGAGATGCTGGATTGACTAAGGCTACTCTGAAGATCCTTCAGTTTACAGCTTCAGGCCTGATCTGTATGCTTACATGGTGCACACAGGAATATACTCAATCTAATACTTATTAGCTGTTGAGTTAATTTAAAGGAGATTCAGAGATGTTGGCCATGTAGCATTGTCTGAGCTTGGAAGCTGAACTGGTTCAGATCTGTTAAATACTTGGATTCTAAGGAAATCCCAGGACTATAACAAACCCAGTGACAAAGCCACGAATGACATATTCAAAATTATGAATGATATCTGGTAGTAGCAGTGTTAAAATTACGTTGAGTATTTCGAATAAGCCCTATTTCTAAAATGGTGATTGCAAGGGAAGGTGGTATAAATATTAAGCATTAGCTTGATTTAAAACTTTTGTCCATCTGGTAGATAACAGCCATCTTGGAGGTTTTGTTAGCATTGTTCTCAGTTTGAGTGCATTTATTCATTCATAATTAATCTTATGTATGTCAGGGCTTCAGGAAAGTATTGCCTTAATAGATTTCGAGGAAGTAAATTTAAATGCTCAGTTTGTATATCCTTTTTATGTTTTCCCATCGTTAGTCACAAAGAATGCTTTGAATAATTGTTATTTTGTTAGAACTGCAATTAATTACAAAATTAATACATTCAAAAGGCATAGTCATGTGTCAGATTCTGTTCAGTTTAATGGGGCCTATTTAAATGTAATGTAGTTACTGCTAAAATATTAATGAGTTTTATATCTTTCTAAAGGAAGTAAGATTTTACCTACTGCTACTTTTGAAATAATTAGATTTCCAACACAGCTGAGAAATCTAACAAGAACAGTTGAAATAAGTGGTGGCCCTTTATATTTAATACAACTTGCTATGTAGATATTGTTAGAACATGGTCTAGGATAAATCTTCTAAAGAGTCCAAAAACATTTTTAACTGATCAGCAAAAATTTTGTGCTTAACAGGCATTACTATCAAGTTCAAGATTTTTACCAAATTTCAGTTATTTCCTTCTATTCACCTAAGACTTCAGGATGTCTTAAATAGAAGGAAAAGAGAGAAGAAGAAAAAAGAAAAGAAAGTTACAATAATTTTCTGTTTCACTGTGAATTCCTTATGTAATGAAAACTGTGTAATGGGAACTTCCCTGAATCGTTTTTAAAGATACAACTGCAGACGAAACAGAGCAATGTCTGAAAATGGCTTTCTTTGCCCTTTCTTTTATGGGAATTTCTACTAGATCAAAAGTTCCATCTGTCAGCAGATGGATATAATTAGAACTTTGTTAGCATGCCAATCAGTCCTTATTTTGCAGTTTCACTTCTGCTATATACTTCTTCTGTTGTCTCCTTTCAGTGCTATAATTTGGCATTTTGTATACTGTCCAGTGTCCACTTCTTTATAATATACTGCATGTTTGTATGTTATTTTATTAATTTTGGATATTGTGCATTTTTAGAGTGATAAATCCTGTAAATTCTTCTGGTCTGCTGCGGAGTGGTTCAGGAACGGGTTGATACAGTCTAATCTGCCTGGAACTGAGTCATAATTTTGTGGCTACACCTCCATGTCTTTCCATCAGGCCCCAGTTTTCGACTCAGTCGTCTGACAGAGACATCTTGGCAGTTGCTCTCCATTCAATCCATTCCCGAACCATCAAACAGGTTTCTTTTGAATTTTAGGTTTGTGTGCTGGCCAGATCAGTCTTGGCTGATAAAGCTGCCGCTACCTTGAAGGGGGGGAGCCCCTGGGCTTCTGGCTTTGCCAGTACCTAGCATTTGCCTCCACAGACAACTACCCCCACCCCAACCCCAACCTCCAAGGCAAGGCCTTTACCACTACCTGCTGCTCTATTGAGCCACGTGGTGATGTCTCAGCTGTGAGTTGGCTCTTTAGACCTGCCGCCACAGCCATCGAGTTAGCCTTGTGGAGGGACCTCACAGCTGAGAAGCGGCTTGCCATTGCTGCAACCGCCGTCGTTTGAGCGGCCAGGCTCCCAAAGGACGAACAGACTGCTGCCGCCATCACCGTTTATTGCTCTGGAGGAAATTCTAAGCTGAGCGGTGGCCACCGCCACCACCACTGCCGCTGCTGCTTCGGCAGGTCCACGCGGTGTGCCTAAAACCAGGGCAGCCATTTTAAAGCTCCTCTGTGGCCGCCATTTTGAACAGCAGAACGAGCTCCGGAGCGGCTGCCATTTTGAACAGCACAATGAGCTCCGGCCTCCATTGCGGTAGCTGCTCAGGCAGGCAGCGAAGTGCATTGGATCCTCCCAGAGGCCTCCAATTGCCTCTGCAACCTCCAGGGTGGCCATCTTTATTCATCCAGGGGAGCGACCTTATCCTGGGAGCACCAATCAGCCTCTTGCATCTTGGCAAGTATTGCCATTTTGAAGGGGCCTTTATGGGGGGGGAGTGGCCTAGGAGCTGGCAGCACTCAGGATCGCCCTGGGTAAGCCGCCCTGTGACAGACCTGGTCTCTGTCTGGTGTGAGCTGGTCCACTTGGTCTCCAAAGCGACTGCCACCCTTTCTGCCTTCAAGGTATCTCCCATCTGCTGAGCATTCATGGCAGACAGCTCTCAAGACCCTGTGGAAGCTTCCACGCATAAGAAAGCCTCATGCAAGTCTAAGCATGGCCGCAAAGCCTCTCAGCACTCCAGTGCTGACTTAAAGGACATGGAGCGCAGACAGAGGATCCTGGAAAAGCAATCTTCTCTTGCTGAGAAAAGGCAAGCTCAATTGGAAACCCTGTCAAAGTCTAGTGACCAATCTGTTTCCCATCCAACTCTTCAGGAGTTGAGCCCACCCTTACCCCAGAATTCTCTACAGGAAGCTTCTGGAGGTCTTTCTCTGGGCCCTATTATTTCTACTCCACAGGAGCAAGCCCCTGACCGGAACCAATCCAAAACATGCTACCCCTTTGCATGTTCTTCTCAGCATGAGAATCCCAGGGCTGGCACAGTTCCAGAGTCTAATGATGTTCTTCTGGCTCCAATTATTAATTTCCAGAGCTATTTCTACAGGCATCTCTGCAGGCATTCGTAGCCACCGCTCTACCTCCCTGGATTCAGACTACCTCAGCAGACAGGCCCATACTTCACCTCAGGCTAGTTTGATAAAACCCTCTCATCACTACCCCGCACCCTCGGAGGGCAGTATAGAACTAGTGTCAGGGGAGGAGGTTCAGAGAGATCCTGACCTCTCGGAAGATGAGGAGGATGCTCTTCCAGATATTCCAGCCTTTACAGGGCTTTTTCTGTCTGGGCTCTTCAAGTCCTTGCTACACAAGGCGACAGTCACACCAGGCCTACAAGAGGAGGGAACCATTGAGCAAGCTCCCACCCCAGGGAAGGGACATGGGATATTCTCAGAGCCGGTATCGAAACAATTGTTTATTCTGGCCCCCAAGCTCTTTGTGGACGTGGTCCAGAATCAGTGGACCAATTCCGACTCCCTCCCTACTCCCACTGGAGTAAAAAATTTTTGGTTTTGTAAAAAATTTTTACAACATGGCACCTACGTTTAGGTGCAGATCTCTCCAGTGGACGCTTCTGTTGCAGCCTTATTATCTCCTTCGCCATTCACGTCAGGGGACCCCTCTGAAAACCTAAGACCAGAGGATAAAAAATTTGAATTAACCTTCAGGAAAACTCACCGGGCAGCCGCCTGTGCCATTAATGCAGCCACTGCGGCATCCTTCTTCAATCGCTCCACCATTTTATGGCTGCAACACATTCAATCCCGATTGCCTCCTTCCGAGGCCTGTATCCATCAGGACCTTAATAAGATCCTTACCGCCACTCAGTGAACAGACAGAGCAGACAGACAGGCCACTCCATATTCCGCAGACAACCTGTCCGTTTTAATTCACAGGACAGGAAGTACCAACAACGTTCATATCAGCAAGGGCAATTCAGACAACAAGACAGGCAGCCATTTCATTACAAGGGCTCTCAGAGCAGAACCCAGCGATGGCCCTTTCGTGGAGGTGGCGACTGCCAGTTCCGCAAACAGAAATGACGCTTCCATTCCCCCCATAGGAGGTCGCTTGAGCTCTTTGCGGACCAGTGGGCAACAACAACCACAGACTCCTGGGTCCTCAGTACCATCAAATTCGGTCTCCATTTGGAGTTCCTGTTCAGCCATCTGAACCACTTCGTCCCATGCCCTGTCTCCCGTGACTTCGCCAAGCGAGCACTCATAGAGGATGCCATCTGGCACCTCCTGACCATCAGGGCCATAGAGGCCGTTCCATCAGATCAAAGGAGACGGGGATACTATTCCATCCTCTTCATAGTACCGAAGCGTTCAGGGGGCTGGAGAGCGATCCTCGACCTAAAGAACCTCAACGCCCACTTGGTCTACAGGAGTTTCAAGATGTGTTCCCTCAAGTCCATCTTCGAGGGAATCCACCCGGGGGACTTCTTGGCCTTGATCAACCTCTCCGAGGCCTATCTCCACATTCCGATCGCCCACATGCATCGGAAGTATCTCAGATTCAGCTATGCGGGTTGCCATCTGCAATGCAATACTGTGCCTTGCTGTTCGGGCTGGCATCGGCACCCCACTGTTTCACCAAAATCCTGGTTGCCCTGATTGCCCACCTACCGTTAGTACCGGCACAGCTTCAGGTGTATTAATACGGGCCTCCTCCCTTCAGAGGGCTCAGGGGGATCTGCAGTTGACACTCCAGACATTGGGAAACCATGGCTTTCTGGTCAATCTTTCAAAAAGTCATCTAGAACCTGTGACTGCCCTAACCCATCTAGGTGCCCTAATAATCACCAGAACGGGAGAAGTCTTCCTCTCCCAGGACAGGAAGGTAGCCATCAGGGAACAAGTGGACCTCATTCATAGGAACCCTTGGCAACATTATCATCCTTACTGGGAAAGATGGTGTTGTGCCTCCAAATCATGCCCTGGGCTCACCTTCACCTGCACAGCCTTCAGTAGTTTCTTCTTCCATTTCAATGGGCCTAGGTATCCAACTCTTGGACATCTGTTTGGGTCCCTCTGACAGTCCAGCATTCCCTTCACTGGTGGATGTCCCCGCCCTCGACAAGGGGACGATCTTCAAGGAACCTTGGCGGATCACCTTCACATCAGATGCCAGCCTCTATGGATGGGGAGCCCACCTCGACAACCACGTGGCACAAGGTCGCTGGTCTACCCAGGACCTCATCCACAATATCAATTGTTTGGAACTACGGGCAATTCACCTGGCCCTATGACACTTTCACCACCTTGTACAAGGCCGACATGTCCTCATTCTGACGGACAACACCACTGCAAAAGCTCATGTCAACCACCAAGGTGGCACCCGGTCAAGAAAGCTTATGGAGGAAGCCCTCTGCCTCGGGAGATGGGCAGAAGCAAACGTTCTCTCCCTGAAGGCAGACCACATTGCCTGCGAGTCCAATACGCAGGCGACTTCCTGACCAGGACCATGGTGGACAGCTCCAAATGGCGTCCCCACCCCGACCTCTTCCGAGACTTCTGCACCTGCTTTGGCCAGCCACTCATAGACTTGTTCACTTCTCACCTCAATACACATCTTCCTCGCTACATCACAAGGTTTCTGACCCAGAGGGCAGAGGGGACCAATGCCTTCCACTGCGACTGGCCTCCCGGTCTGCTCTACGCCTTCCCAATCCTACCCCTGATACCTGCTGTGATCCACAAAATCATCTCAGAAAGGGTAGAGGTTATCCTTGTGGCCAGTCATTGGCCCCGAAGGCCATACTTCACAGACTTTGTCATGCTGTCCATCTCACCACCTTGGAGGATTCCCTCATGGAGGATTTCTCTCAGCTATGGGGTCCTATTCCATCCGGAGCCACAATGGCGCCAACTGACTGCCTGGCACTTGAAGGGGTCCTCCTGAGGCAGGAGACCTTCTCCAAGAGGGTCATTCGTACGATTCAAGCGGACAGGAAGCAGTCCACCATCCGGATCTACAACCACACCTGGCAGGTATTTTCTATCTGGTGCTCCACACACGGCATTAATCCTGTTTCAGCTTCTGTTCCACAGGTGCTGGAGTTTCTTCAGGATGGCCTTGACAAAGGGCTAGCTCACAACACCATCAAGATGGCATGTGGCTGCCCTCTCCACAGTCCTTCCGGGTACAGAAGGGGAGTCCCTCACCCTTCACCCCACCATCCGTAGGTTCCTCCGGGGCACCAGTAACCTCTGACCCCCGATCGTACACCGTTATCCCACTTGGGATTTACCCAAAGTATTGCAGGCCCTCACAGAGCCTCCCTTCGAGCCTCTGAGAACGGCGAGTCTGCGCCATCTCACCCTTAAGGTCCTTTTACTGGTGGTTATCACATCCGCACGGCGCATATCTGAACTGGCGGTCCTCTCAGTGAGGACTGACCTTTGTATCTTCCACCCGGACAAGGTAATCTTACGCCTAGATCCCTCTTTCATTCCCAAGGTTAACTCCTGGTTCCACTGTGCCCAAGAGGTCATCTTGCCTAACCTTTGTCCTTGGCCTTCTCATGCCTTGGAAAAGAAATGACATATCGTGGATGTGCGGTGAGCCCTTAAGATATACATCTCCCGCACTGCGCCCTCCAGGAAGACCAAGGCTCTGTTCGTTTATTCCAGCCTACTTCGCTCAGTTCCAAGGTGTCTTCTTCTACCGTAGATCGATGGATTAGGGCGTGCATTGCCCGAGCATATGAGATCAACGCACTGCCACCACTTAGGCGCATCACTGCGCATTCCACTCATAGCGCAGCAACTACCTCTGCTTGGGCCACACAAGCCTCCCTTGAGGAAATTTGTAGGGCGGCTACCTGGGCCACTCCTTCGCCTTTCATCAGGCATTATAAATTGGATGTTTTAGCCTCTGCGGAGGCGTCCTTCGGCAGGAGGGTCCTTCAACAGGTTCATCTAGCTGGGGGTGCTCGGGGCCCTTCGGCTTCCCACCTGTAGATCAGCAGGCTTGATTATGTCCCATTCCTGAACCACTCCGCAGCACACCAGGAGAAGGGGCGTTGATCCTACCTAAACACCTATTTTCTCTCCTGGTGCAGAATGGTTCAGCCGCACCCTTACTCGCTTGGGCCTGGAGCCGGGGCTCACTAATGCTCTGGTCCAGATTCTCTTTCAGGTCTTTCATCGCCGAAAACTAGGGCCTGACGGAGAGACATGGAGGCGTGGCTACAAAATTATGACTCAGTCTCCAGGCAGATTAGACTGTATCAACCCATTCCTGGAATACTCCACACCAGGAAAGAGAATCAGCGTTTAGGTAGGATCAATGCCCCTTTTATTTAATTGACTCTTTTGCTTTGATTTCTAGTCCGTTATACCTTTCATGGTCAGGATGTCTTCCAAATATAAAATCACAATTTAAATTAATAGCAGAGTTTCAAACATTAAAATCTCATTCTTAAGTATATAATCCAAAACAAATATTTTAAAGGAAATTGAATAGGGACAAGTTTCAGGAACCCCAGGAAATCAGAGTGTTTTTTAGTAGTAGGAAGCTCTCAATGGGTATATGTTATTTTTAGATACTTGGTATTCATCTTCTTTTAATTGTAGATTTCTGTTTTTAAAATACTAAATTAAGTCCTAATTTATACCCAAAACCAATATTTGCCACTTGGTAATTAGATTATATTTTTTATTGCAACCAACCAAATATAAACAAAATTTTAAACTAGCTTTCCTTATTAAGAGAACTGGAGATCTTGCAAGCAATTATAAAACCAGGTTGGGAGAGCAAAAGAAAAACAAATACTTAAATTGGAATCCATAAAGTTTGCATGGTGCAAATCTTAAAAGTAAGCAAAGGGAAATGCTATCCAGCTATCTAAAACAGACTTGGGAGCTTGGGAGCTTGGTGAGGTGGGGTCATGTTCAAAAATTGTTTTCTTCCTAATTCCACTCTTAAAAGGTTCCACTAAAAATGAGAACATTTCCCCAGTGAGGTGACACTAATTAGTTGCAACTCAAAGTGCAATATATTTAACAGGTTTTCATTCAGTACACTATGAAGTACTACTACTACGATAGTTATCATGGTTACTTTGGGGAGGAAGAAAGTAGAAAGAAATGGGAATAAACTTCCACAGCTTTGCAATGCAGTGACAGTGCAAATCAAGTATAAACTGTAGCCTGCAACCTCCATTTAATAAGGTCTATTATTTCTTATGCTGCTTTTCCTGTGCCCTTAGGGGTTGTTGCAAACTGAATCTGGGTCACTAAAATGAGTGCAACAGTTGAAAAGACAAATATTTTTTGCAATAAAGATATGGAGTGGCAGAAAACCATCAAAGTTAAATGATACCCCTTCAGCTTGAAAAAAGGCTAGAAACTGGCATAAAAAATTCTAGTCGATCAGAAAACATTGTCTAATGTGTTTAAATAATCCCAATGTATTCCATGTGTTCACTGTATCTTTTAAAACTGTCCATAGAAAAATAATAAAATATGGATGAAAAGGATTAAAGTGCTGCCAAACTATACAGTTTGGTTTTTTTTTTACACAAATCTAAGTTCTGTAACTTATTGTTGGATAATTAATTTCTCTCCTAATTCCCATTGTGGCTCCTGTCAATGAATTTGTAACGATAAACAGTGACCATTTCTGAAAGGCTAATGGCTATCTTTGATTTGCTTTAGCATAGAGAAAAATCAGAATTGAGACATGATATTTTTCAAGACATAATGAATAATTAAAGATGCAAATGAAGTATTTATGTTGGGATTTTTAAAACCTACTTTTCTTATTTCAAGTTGCCCATTAAAATATGCATCTAAACACATTTTCATAGTGTTTAAAATAGTAATACAGGCAGTCCTCAATTTACGACCACAATTGAGCCCAAAATTTATGTTGCTAAGTGAAAAAAATGTTAAGTGAATTTTGCTCCATTTTATGACTTTTCTGGCCACAGTTGTTAAGTGAATCACTGCAGTTGTTAAATTAGTAACATGGTTTTTAAGTGAATCTGGGCTTCCCCATTGACTTTGCTTGTCAGAAGGTTGTAAATGGGGATTACATGACCCCGGGACACTGCAACCATCATAAACATGACTATAGGGATGCTGCAATGGTCATAAGTGTGAAAAATAGTCATAAGTCACTTTTTTCAGTGCTGTTCTGTCCCCGTCCTCCACACGCACAAACCCACACAGCCAGTCGAGGGTTAAATAATTTACTGAATCCAAAATCCCACCCGCACAGTGTCAGTCTTGTTGAAGCATCAAAAGCAGCACTTTTTGGAATAATTTTGTCCATCACAGAATCTAAACGGCCACACCCCTCCTTTATATAGCCTGTGGTCCAGTGATTCAGCTTAATCCCTGGCACGCCTCCTCTTCTGCTGTGATCGTTTCGCAAGCCGACGCTGACATGGGTCCAGCCACAACTTGTCTCCCTCATCACTCTCCGACCGATCGGAGACACCTGGCTCCTGGCCAATCTCCTCTCCTTCGGCCGACACCTGAGGAATTGTCAGAGAGGAGGGGCTGGGGGAGGGAGGCCTGGCCGGCTCCTCTCCTTCATGTTCAGAGCCTTCTTCCTCCAATACGATGGGCTCGGGGGTCGGAGCCACAACAAGTGCCGTTGTAACTTTGAATGGTCACTAAACAAATATTGTAAATTGAGGATTACCTGTATATCTACTGGTTTTAATTAAGCAGTGGCAAATATGTCATCTCAATCTGGCTCATTTTCTTCCCTGAATAAATGGTGATTATGTAAAGCAATCAGTGATTTTATTATGGAAAACACAATCATATTTATATAACCGCAGTAAAAAGTGAAAGTGTTTATACATACATTACACACACACACACACACACACAAAGAGAGAGAGAGAGAGAGAGAGAGAGAGAGAGATTAGAATGAAATTAAGAAAATATTTACAGTATTTGGCGTCAGTGACTGCACTACAGTTGGTACACAGGTCAACAGAAGCATAGAGAATATATTAATGGAAGTGTCTGTGAGCAACTTTATGAATCAACAAAGTAAGGGGATTAGCCAGTTTAGATGTATATATAAACTTGTCTCCTCGTAGTTTTCTCACTCAGCATTCAGGCTGTGTAAGGAGGTAGGAGTTCATGGGATTTGCACACAGTACATTTTATTATTTTTATATTATACGTTGCACCAGAAATATTTATATTGAAAAATGGGATTAAATCTGTTAAATAAATAAGTGTTTATGAGGTGACCCAGAAGCAGCCCATAGTGCACTCAAGGTTGCTAGGCAACTCCTGAGTAGTGCTTTCACAAACCTGGGTACCTCATCTGTGGCTTATAATATATGAGCTAGCAAGAAACAGAATTTGACAAATTGTCAAATAATCCTAGCTGCTCATTAAGGCAGAACAGTTTAGGGACTGTTACAGCCTGTGCCCTAGCCTACCAACGCTGACTTTTGTTTCTGGCCACAAAAACTATTCCTCATTCTTTGTCTAACCTCAATTCATTCCTCCGACACATGAGTTCTGAAAAGGGCAGGTGGGTGAAGGAAAGAGTGCTAAGGTTTTGCAAAATGCTTCCAACATTTATTTTCTCGTCTTAGTAAAAGGCAAGATAGAGTAGTGTTCATTTTTAACATGCAGCTCTCTTTTACCCGTCAAAGGGAAAAAAAAGCTGGGCTAGGTGTGGGACAGAGAATCTTTTGGAGGTTTGCTTGTATAACTGGGGGAGCTGCAAGAACAAGAATCAACTAGTCAGGATTGACAACATATCTGATGAAACCTTTTCTGCAGGAAAGACGTTTTTAATGTAGGGTCTGCCATATCCTCATTCAGCAACCAACCAGAGGGCATTGAAGACATGAGCAGATATAATCATGTGAACATGAGCCTCTGATGTAGAATAGCTGTCCTTGTAGACTGTATCAACTTGAATCTGTTGACTCCAAAGCACCTGAAGGCAGGACCAGAAGCAATGGATGGAAATTTATCAATGGGAGAAGCAACCTAGAACCATGAAGAAATTTCCTGACAGTTAGAACAATTAATCAGTGGAACAACTCGCCTCCAGAATTGTGATGCTCCAACACTGGAAGTTTTTAAGAAGAGATTGGACAACCATTTGTCTGAAATGGAAAGGGGTTCCTTCTTGAGCAAGGGGGTTCGACTAGAAGACCTCCAAAGTCCCGTTCAACTCTTTAAAAAGGGCACATAATCTTTATTTTCACTGTTTTCCCAATATCAGCTTATTTCATATTTAGTGAGTTACATAGAGTTGCTTTCTCTATGTTTTTCTGTAGTTATGCTTGCATTTTGGTCTGTGACCATAAATAAAGTTATATATATATATATATATATATATATAGTGAGTTACCTATAGCACCATTTTGGTGGCCTTCCAACATAGAATCAAGTTCCAAACTCAGTGATGTAAATCGGGTGAAATGCTACCAGTTTGCTCCGGTTCGGGCAAACCGGTAGTGATAAAAACTACCGATTCGGGTGAACCAGTAGTTTAAAAAAGCTACCAGTTCCTCCGAACCGGTATTTCTGACAATCAGCTGTGCCGTATGGTTTAACTTTGCTAGAAAGCAGGAAATCCTGCTTTCTAGCAAATCTAAATCGGAGGAACGGCTGTTCCTCCCCCCTCACTGTTCTACTTACCTAGTGAAGTCTTCTTTTTCTGCATGAAGTGTGCGTTTGGCACGCACCACACATGCGCAGACAGCGAACCGGTAGCGATCCGAGGAGGATTTCACCACTGGTGTAAATGCAGTTCATGCAGGGGTGGTAGCCATTTTATTGAATTCCAGACTTGAAAGGTCCCCAGTGCTGAAGGGTCAAAACTTGACTAGAATAGTGTTTTGAAAGCTTGACAACCTTGAAGACTTTAAGATTCAAAAAATTATTCAGGCCAGTGTCAATTCTCTCTCTGAAATCTCAGGTATTAGATCTGATTCAGACACTAGTTCTTAAATTGACTACTAACTAATGTTAGGATGGGGAGCCCATTTGAGAGGTTGATCCTGAAACCCAGAGAGCTTTATCAAAAGCAGCACAACGAGTACACAAGTATCAGTTTTGAAAGCACTCTGCAAGAAAGAGAACTATATTTTTGTAATTGTGTGTGGAAGATGTGAAAAATCAATAAAGGGCTTTATCCCACTAGAAAAACACAGCAAGTATTCAGACAGAAGTAAAACATATTACCCTTATGCAGAAATTATATAAGAGTGCTAATTCTTTATAGGCTTTACATTTAATAGGCACAGTTATGCTAGAAAATATAACTATTAGTGGTGTTAATTGTTGAATGGAGATCAGCAGCTAATCTTTAAAAGTGGTTCAGATTTAAACAAGATTCCCTAACATGTTAAATCTGTTAAAGACATAAATCCTTTTACATAACCCAGAAATACCTTGGATCCTGTACCACAAGGGTCCTGGGCTGACTGCGGCTCACTCCCGGGCCATGGCTTATTCACAACCAGGCCGCATGAGTGGATAGCTGGTACACATGCATGTTTGTGCATACACAGCCCCACTTCATTGAGCATCGTAGGGGCTCATGGCCCCACTTGCTTAAATGTCACAGGAGCTCATAGCCCCACTCACGTGAGTGTCGTGGGCACTCTTGGCCTCACTTTCACAAGTAATGGGCACTTGAGTTCCTCCATGTGCCTGTCCCTCTCACAAAACTATCCCCTCTCCCCCCCCCCCACCCCAAGCCACCAACCTGGAAAGGTTGGGGAGCTCTGCTGTACCATACAAACAAGTTACTTTGAGGGCAGATCTGTACTCATAATGCCTGATAATCACTTGAATCAATCATGGGATAGTTTCTGTATTATACACTTAGGAAGTGCATGTTGATTTTGTTAAAATGGAATTTACTAGTTCTGAATTAATCTGATTTACCACTCAGCTATTCAGTTTTCACTGACAGGCAAGCAACAAGCACAAAGAGGTGGCAGCTGCAATGAATGCAGAGAAGAAATATCCAAGTCAGAGTTTGTTCAAGAATTCTGAAAACACTGCATATGCTGCTGCTTCTTTTAATAAGAATGGCCGTATTTGCTCTGATTTGTTTCGTGTTAAGATGAAGCACTTTATTGTTTTTTGCATTTTAGCTGATATAAAGGCAGAACTATGACTTGCTTATGGAGAAATGTTACAGCTATTTCATTCTCATTCTCTCCCCCCACTCTCTCTCCCTCCCTCCCTCCCCCTCTCTCCCTTCCACCCTCTCCTCCCTCCCCCTCTCTCCTTTTTTTAACTTGGACACAAAATTCTGCTATTTTATAGAGATAAAAACCTTAACTTGAAAAGTGGCAAGTCCACATGGTTTTCTCAAAGATGTATTTGAGTTAATAAAGTTGTCCTCACTTTTTTCCTTTGCATCTTCCAACCCCAATTCACAAAGCCTTAATCCAGCATACAAACTGTCTATATCATACATCATCATTATTTTTCCTTTTTAGATTCAACTCTTTGTGCATTCCCATTTTCTGCATTTAATAGTAATAAATGCCACTTGGATAAAGAATGTAGCACATATTCTCCAGTGATCAGTGAGTATCTTTTGGAATTATAGTACAGGTAGTCCTTGATTTACAATCACACAGCAGAGGTCATAAATATGAACCAGCGGCCAAGCATCTGAATTTTGATCACATGATCATGGGGATGCTACAAAGGTTGTAACTCTGAAAAACAATTGTAAGTCACACTTTTTAGTGCTGCTATAACTTTGAATGATAGCTAAATGAACTGTTGTAAGTGGTGGACTACCTGTATTGTAATTAATTTGCAGATTTTGTTGAGAGAAAATAATAATTTCAAACACATTTTGCACTTGGTGGTCATGAAGTAACAAACATATTAGATGTCAGCTGTTGAAGTTACATGAATCCTTAAACAAATTTTCACTGGACAAAATGAAGTTATTAAATATGGCCACATAATGATACTTTTTGTTCAGTGCAACTATATGAGATTTTGTTTAATGTAAGTATTATAAGTATACAGTATTAGCAATAGAATTGCCATTATTGAAAATGATTTCATGTTAAACAAAGATTGCCTAAACTGCATGGAGGAACATAAAAAGTATAATGAGTATATATGGTGATTGTTATCATCTATGGAATTCCTGTCAAACTGAGAGATTATATTGTTATTCTGCTAGTGTTGAGATATTTGCTATTTTTTATATTTAGAATACAAAATGCCTCTGTCAAGCTTGCTGTTAGAGTTAAGAAAATTGCTTTCTCAGCCCAATCATCTGAGTGCCAGAACATTGGCAAATGATAGATCAAAAGAAGGAGAATTACTGACATTTTTATAAAATGAATGGAACAAAAAAGAATAATTCTAAACAATCATTTGGACTATATCCAAGGAAACGACAATTATATAAATGTAGGAAACCATAGATATCAACTTGTTGAAAGAGGACTAATGATGCTAGAAGTTCTCAACTGATGGATTAAAAATTCAGTTATACTTAGAATTATTGTGTTAGGTTGGTGAAGAACATTTTACGGTAGGTAAACATAGTGGCCTGCTTCCAATAATTCATCCAATTCTATATGCTGAAAAGTTTTAGCATTTGTATGATATTCCCAAAGCAGTTTATGTTAAATGTGTATGTAGATCTTTAAAATCAATTATTGATCATACAGTTATTTGGATGTATTTGAAAATTGAACATATTTTTAGAAGCCTATCTCATTTGAAGTGTTCCTCTTCCAGCCTATTGCATCATCAACTGCTCTTTGGGGGAAATCCCAGAATGATAAAATGATTAAATGTGTATGAATGTATGGTTGTTAATGTTGCTTCTAAATTGCTTTATTAAGATATGCATGCTGAAAAATGAAACAATAACAAAGAAATAACAATAATTCCGTTGCATATTTTTTTTCATAGAGTACAAGTGCAAGCAAAGACTGGATTTACCTCCAGCATGCACATACTGTTTTCTGCAGATTAGAGATCACTGCAAGTGAACCTGCTTGTGGCCTATATCCTACTAACTGGAATGATAAATTTCGGTGTACTAATACAGACTTCTGGAGTGAAAAAGGGAGTGGGCAGGGATAATGTGTTTGTGTGATGTGTATATAGAATAGAATAGAATAGAATAGAATAGAATAGAATAGAATAGAATAGAATAGAA
>WNWU01000017.1:773695-791701 GCA_012654045.1 Ptyas mucosa | reverse complement strand
AACAGAACAGAACAGAACAGAACAGAACAGAACAGAACAGAACAGAATTTTTTAATGGCCAAGTGTGATTGGATACACAAGGAATTTGTCTTGGTGCATATGCTCTCAGTGTACATAAAAAAGGATACGTTCATCAAGAATCATAAGGTACAACACTTAATGATAGTCATAGGGTACAAATAAGCAATCAGGAAACAATAGCAATATAAATCGTAAGGATACAAGCAACAAAGTTACAGTCATACATTCATAAGTGGAAGGAGATGGGTGGTGGGAACGATGAGAAGATTAATAGTGCATACTTAGTAAATAGTTTGACAGTGTTGAGGGAATTATTTGTT
Organism: Ptyas mucosa; assembly: GCA_012654045.1. Lineage (NCBI taxonomy): Eukaryota > Metazoa > Chordata > Lepidosauria > Squamata > Colubridae > Ptyas > Ptyas mucosa. The sequence goes on along the minus strand of WNWU01000017.1, from coordinate 791,360 downwards.
TAGCAGAGTGATGGCATTCGGGGAAAAACTGTTCTTGTGTCTAGTTGTTCTGGTGTGCAGTGCTCTATAGCGTCGTTTTGAGGGTAGGAGTTGAAACAGTTTATGTCCAGGATGTGAGGGGTCTGTAAATATTTCCACAGCCTTCTTGTTGACTTGTGCAGTATACAGGTCCTCAATGGAAGGCAGGTTGGTAGCAATTGTTTTTTCTGCAGTTCTAATTATCCTCTGAAGTCTCTGTCTGTCTTGTTGGGTTGCAGAACCAAATCAGACAGTTATAGAGGTGCAGATGACAGACTCAATAATTCCTCTGTAGAACTGTATCAGCAGCTCCTTGGGCAGTTTAAGCTTTCTGAGGTGGCGCAGAAAGAACATTCTTTGTTGTGCTTTTTTGATGACGTTTTTGAAGTTAGCTGTCCATTTTAGATCTTGCAATATGGTAGAACCTAGAAATTTGAAGGTCTCTACTGTTGATATTATGTTGTCTAGTATTGTGAGAGGTGGAAGTATGGAAGGATTTCTCCTAAAGTCTACCACCATTTCTATGGTTTTGAGTGTGTTCAGTTCCAGATTGTGTCTACCACCTTATTGCTAATTTGAGGTCACTTCTTTCTGCCTTTTTCTCCAGGCATTCACTCAGTCACTCACTCACTCATTCAACAAATTTATAGAGCTGCCTAACTCACACATAGTGACTCTGGGCAGAATACAATATTAAAAATCCACAGTTAAAAACTCACAATTTAGCCCTAACCCCTACTCCGTTGCAGCAACAACAGAATGAAACAAGCCGCTTGATTGTGTCCGAATGGGTTACAGGCCTGCTGACAAAACTATGTCTTTGAGGCCTTCAGAAAAGGTGGCCACATATCCCTGATAGGAGGGAGGTAGCTAAGAGTTAGCTTATGCCCACCCCTATAATGTATTTCCAGTAAATAAATTTCCTTTCTGGTACTGTTAAAAAACCACCTTCACTGATTATTACTCGGGTTAGATTGCAGCTCTCCAGAATCCTGAAATATAAACATAGAACACTTCAATCCCCAGTGTTAGTTATCTTATAATAAGAATGAGTTTAAGAGTATTATAATTGTCTTCTAAATGAATTGTGTGAAATGTCAAATTCTTGAGGATGATTTTTTTTTAAAATTCAGTTTAATATTTGAAAGGGCAAGTCCTCCCTGATTCCCTCCCTGATTTTAAGAAATTTCCTGCTCAGGAATAAGCATCACATAAAGAAGAGCTCCAGGGAGGATGGAAGAAACCCATTTATGGTAAATATTCTTTGGAGACTCCTCAGTGTGTGGGAATTTCCTAAAGAGTAATACTTGTAATCCAACACTGTACTTCTTCGGAGGAACATATTTCATTCCTGCCTCAGGTAATCTTTAGAGCTATTTTCCATCTGTCACCCTTCACCTTTTTTTCCCCTTAACCTTTTTATGATTATTGGAAATGAAGGGATAAAAACAGAAAGAGAAAGATTTAAATGCGGGCAAAACTGAGACTCTGTCTTGCGTATTTCTCCCTGACAGTGCTTTCCATAGACAAGAATTCTCTTAATTAAAGGCTCAACACTCTATCCCTAAATATAATTAGAGGGATAAATCATCTCCTTTTTGCTTCAAACATGAAAATCGGGGAGAAAAACATCCTTTAAAAAATCTTTGAAGAGGTGGACACATGTGTTCTTTGTTACATGGGAATTTAGCCTTCTCATACAGTTAGCATAACTGCTGCACCTTCCCGATCTGTAGAGGGATAGCAGCCAGTCTCTGGAGAGGAAACCTAATCTTATCAGTGAACATCATAAAACACTGAGATTCCACAATAGCAGTACAACTTTATTAATTCCAAAGTTGGTAAAAATAATTGAAATGCGCATTCGCTCACTCACATCAATTTACATGCTTCCTATCTACAGTTGAATTGTTCAACTGTACAGGTTCAAGTTCAACCTGAGTTGTTGGGGAAGTCAGATGGGGACAACTGAGTCTTCTAACACAGATTTGTACAGCTTGTTTTTCAATCCTTTGCCAGCAGTGTCCATCACCCGTTTCTTTTGATCTCATCACAGTTTTTTTGTTCACCTCTGAAGCTGTTCAGTCAGTTAACATTTAACCTTATTATCTCAGATGGGTATCCTCTGGTCCCTGTCTGACCTGATTTTGATTAATTACCTCTCTGTTCCATGCATCGGTACACCATCTTAGTGTTACCTAGTCAGACCCCATTCTTTCATTCCCAAGTGATAGTAAAGTTGTATGCTTTTCATATTCCACGTGTCTATTCATTGGTACTAGGTTGTTTGATGTCTCCCAAATTTTGGGAGAGATTAAAATGAAGTTGTTTTTCTCAAATATATAACACACTGCAGTTCGGGATTTTTTTAAATTTTTTTATTTATATTTATATGCCGCCCTTCTCCGGAGACTCAGGGTGGCTTACAATGTGTTAAGCAATAGCCTTCATACGTTTTGTATATTTATACAAAGTCAGCTTATTGCCCCCACAAACCGGGTCCTCATTTTACTCACCTTAGAAAGGATGGAAGGCTGAGTCAACCTTGAGCCTGGTGAGATTAGAACTCGCAGTAATTGCAGGCAGCTGGATGTTAAATGCTGCCTTACTAGGAGGCATTAGCCTGCTACGCCACTCAGGCATTTGTTTTTGTTTTAAATTTCTATGTGCATAGTTTTCTCAGTTTATATTTTTTATGGAACTTCTGGTTACGGTCAAACACATGGCAAATGCTGCATTGATATTATGTCCATTTTATTATGCAGAAGAAATGTAGAAAGTATTTGTCACCCTATTGTGGTTACTGACATCGTAATTTATTTACCAGGAATAATTTATCTGTGGGATATTGCAACTAGAGCTATATGAAATTTGAAGGATTTTTGTGAAGGACTCCATTGGCTTCTGCAAGAGGGTGTCTCAATGCATCATCACCCAAATTATATGATTTCTGTATTTGTGTTAAATGTCACATGTATATAATTGCATCATTTGTGGCATGATATCATAGCACACATATCTTCATTTTGATGTAATTGTGCCTTGTAATAGATACCTGTGGTCTTTGAAACCTGCTGCTTAAAACTACTGATGTTTCCGCTTTGCTACTGAATCAAAGTTTGTTGAAGTATCATTAATTTCGAAGCAAAACTCAGCACATTTATGATAGGCACCCTGCATCTTCAAAAAGTCTTTTTAAAAGAAGTACAGTAGTGTCTGTTATCTTGAAAGTTACATCCTCTTAGAGAAGCCTTTTAAAGAGTGAGCCAAAAGAGTGGGAATGGGGTGTAGATATAGTTAGAACTTAGTATATGTGCTTGTATTGTAATTTTGTAAAAATCCACTATGATTATGTAATGGTAAAAATGCTACTGGCTGGGTTCATTTTGGACTATTTTTTTTTTCAAATCTCAAAGGAGAATGTGTGAGAGAACTTCCAGTTAGGATTGTGTAAAGGTGTGTTTTCTCTTGTTGTGTGGAAGATGGATTCCCCATTCTACTTTTGTAGAATGGAGGGTGGATAATTATCTGCTATCTATACAACTGCGGCCGTTCCAAGCAGGATTAATCACAAAGCTAATTCACTGGCAGTCCTGCATGTTCTCACACCAAAACGTATGATAGGAACTAAAAAGCTTCTAATTGCACTGAAATTTATTGGACTTACTAGTAAACTCATGTAGGATTGGTGGGGAGGGGGTTTAAGCTTAACTCACTTTACTTATTCAGACGACTTAAGAATTTTACAATAAAATATGAAAAGGGCATCTAAAATGGTTTTATTCCCATTCATCTGCATCCTATTGTTTCACAAACTAGAACGGGTAATAAAGTGGAGGTGAGTATCATAGATATCAGGAGAATCCCCCTAATTTGGGAATATTAAGGTGTAGACTCCAAAGATCTGTTTAGTCTCTTTTTAATGCTGTACTGTGAAGCATCTCTGCTTTCCCAAAGTAGAAAGTGAATTGTAAATAATATTAGAACAGTGGTTGATGCACCGTATTTAATTAAATGAGATTATTGCAAAATACCTGTAAATGTAACAGCTTAACATAGGTAGGTTTTTAATAAAACATTCTCAATGCATGTTTAAAAGGCAACTTTTTGAAAAAAAATATTTAAAGGGCAGTTTTGGAAAGGTATATAAAATGCGACTTTATGTATGCTTACTCAGAAATATGTCCCCACTTGATTCAATGGGTCCCATAGCCACATTAAGCTATAGTTCTTTGTGTTCCTTTTGTGATTTTTTTTCTCTGTTATAAAATTGTCTGAATTATCTGTAGTCAGAAAGAACATTTTGTTTCTGAACTATGTTGTGAGCGTGGAAAAGAAAAATGAAATGGGTTGAATAGACAGTTGGCAGACATTCGTTGTCAATTATTGCTAGTCATCCATAAAAACTAGAGTTGAAAGGTGGAGTCAAAAAGAACAGCCTTTGAAGTTGGAACATAACATTTATTTGCATAATCAAAAATGATTTTAGAAGCTCTTTGAGCAATGTATGATGTCTGTGAGAAAAGGTATAATCCTTAATTCCAAAATTCTTTGGAAGACAATATAACATAGCTTAGTAGTATAGCATTGGGACTGTTGATGAAAAATGTTTGTTATATAAAAGATTAAATCAATATAATAACGGGGTTGAGAGTATGGCTTATTGATCGTGCATCTTTTCATATGTTTAAAAATGCTTTTTGAGAAGATTTAGTCAGGATGAGCTTTCAGGTCCCTTTCCCTTCTCCCACCCCCCATCCACCCCTTGTACTATACCGCATGCTGCATTAGAAAATGTTCATAACCGAGTGCAATTGCATTCAATGGTATCCATGCCCCTCCCTCTGCAGCTTCCAGCATTCCTTCAAAAACTGCCCTGGAGGGTTTGGCTCTCAAACAGATTTACAGTGTTAGAGAAGTGAAGCAAAAAGAAAAGATTGCTCCAGCTAAAAATCTCCTCATAAAGTGTGAAACATACTGTTTTCACATCCTTCAAATTAGCCGTGATACTGTTTAATTCAGGAGGAGTTGCAGCCCTCAAAATCTGAATGTTAATATTTCATAAAGGAGTTGATATCCCACCTACACGATCAAAATATGTTTGTCATCCCAGGTTTATTATTTCAATGATTGCTTTCGTGAGGTGATCAGTGCCGTGTTATTGTTGTGGCTCTGTATTTCCGTTTCTGCAACTGGCATTTTTCATTTATTTAAAAGCATTTAACACCACAGTAGCATTTCTTTTGGCTAAAACGGCAGCAGTCCTATAAAATGTTTAAAATTGCAGTGTATTAAATTATCCTGCATGAGAAACTATTTTGTTCAGCCAAACAAATTCCATCCCTTAACAATGGGGATATTTGGGAAAAAATGGAAAATAATTTTCAGGAAGCGTACTCTGCTTTCTTATTTAAGAAAATATATGTATTCTTCTTCTGGGTCATAAAATCTTTCTATAGTAGTTTAGAAAAGATATATCTTTTAAAAAGAGTCTAATGGGGGTGGGGTGGGGTAGGGTAGGGAGATACTGTATATCTTTCATCTTTTCACTATCACACTTAATTAGAGCCATAGGATCATATTTCCCTTGGACTATCTAGTCTAAACCTGTGTCCGGTGAAGGAATCTTCATACCATCTCAGCCAAATGACTGTCCAAAATTATGTTTATTAAAAATGCTACTTTAAATGTCAGCTTACATTGTCCTAACCCCTGCGTCGCTGCAGAATCTTCACCGTTCCATTATTTTTATTAGCTTTTTTTCCCATGTAGATTTCTTATATTCCAGTGAAACATCGGAAGAGGGAAGCTGACAGTGGTGACTGGTCACTTTTGATGAAATCAGAGCACTTTGGTCTTGAAGAAACCTGGCGATTGATTGCCAAGCACTTCCAAATTGTGATGCAATGGGCTTGCTGCTGTGGAGAACCACAGGAGCAAATGAATCCTCCAGCATATTTCTGCATGCACTAAAAGCTTTCTGAAATGCTTCTCAACATGGAGAGGCAATTGTGTGTTTGTACCCCTGTGTATTTAGTATGCATGGATCTTCGGCAATACACTTGAACATGCAGACCTGTGAGGAACATGACCTGGGAAAATAGGATATAGTTTGGATAAAATCTAGTCACATTCAGAGACCTGGAGAATTGGCAGGCTGAATATACATAAGACAATGTCCTCAACTTGCAAGCACAGTTGAGCCCAAAATGTATGTTGCTAAGTGAGAAATTTGTTAAGTGAGTCTTGCCCCATTTTATGACTTTACTTGCCACATTTATTAAGTGAATCATTGCAGTTGTTAAATTAATAACACAGTTATGGTTACGGTTGTATTAGGAACACAAAGTTTCTCCATTGACTTTGCTTGTCAGAAGGTTGCAAAAGGTGATCACATGACCTTGGGACAGTTCAATTGTCATAAATGTGAGTCAGTTGTTAAGCATCTGAATGTAAATCACGTGACCATGGGGATGCTCCTATGGTCATAAGTGTGAAAAGTGGTCATAAGTCACTTTTGTCAGTGTTGTGGTAACTTCGCACGTAATCCTTCATTAAGTGAAGGACTACCTGTATATATCATCACAAGGCAACTTCATAGCATGTAATAAATCCATAGGCTAAGTTTCACACCTTTCTGTACGCTGCATTGAGGCTTCACTAGTTTGGGTTAAGTGTACTCTATGAATGTAATACCATGGTTTGTAAACCATGGCTTCTAGCTTAGCATGTTATATAAATCATTCAGCAAATCATTTTTATTGTAAGCTATGGCACAATATAATAATCAGCCTAGTAAAAACAAAAACACAGTATCCTAAGAGCCGAAACAATAGCATCTGAAACATAAAGTTGCTATAAATCCTAACTAGAGCAGAAGCATCTTTTAAATTCATTGCACTTCATTCAACAAGACACCCATTTGCATTCTATTGGGAGATGAGTTTAAAAATGAGGAGCCTACTTTGCTCTAGTCAAGCTCCAGGGTTGTGGAGGGTTGTGTCCAGTTCTGGGCACCCCAATTCAAAAATAATTGGAGAAAATTCAGAGGAGGGTTTCCAAGATGAAGAAATGTCTAGAAACCAAGACCTACAAGGGTCATTTCCAACTTTGTGATCCTGTAATATTTGGAAAGATACGCTTCTAATCTGTCACAATGTGATCTTTTTATTGTATAACACAAAGTAAATTTAAGGTTGTTCTTGGGATATAGACTAATTTCTGTGTCTGACACTGATCCTTTAAATCATCTACACCAAATTGTTCAAAGTTTAAAAGAGCGAAGACATCTTTTTAAAACTGAATTAAAGAATGCACCTGTATTGATACGATTGAAAAGCCCGGCTCATGCACATCCTGACAGCTGCATTAACTCGTAATTTCTATACTGCATTTAGCAGTGGCAATGTATTTTGAATATAAGAAAGATATGGGCATCTGTGGAGATTCTGGGTGCATAAATTTGAAAAGGGGATTTCCCACTTGTGATATACACAGATAATATACAATATATGGTTTGCAGAAGCACTCAAATTTGGAGGCCTGCACTATATAGCTTTGCAATCATTGATCTACCTACTTAGTTTGGAATAAGCACTTACAAAAATTTATAATTTATCTATGTGTGTGTGATCATATGCATATGTGTATTATTTTTTCTCATCATTTCTAAAACTTTTGAAAGAAGAATATTGAATTGAGGTAGATTAATTCCAATTCTTTCTCTCCCCACCCCCAGCTATATTGTAAATCTTCCACTAGCTAAGTTTATGAAACCTAAAACACTTTGTGCTGAATCTACTATAGATGTAAGTAGATTGAGGTTTATGTATCCCCCACCACCACACACACATGAACAAAAGTAGTAGGCTGTAGCATATTATATGGATATGGGCAGTTTCACTTACAGACTCTCTTGGAGTGCAGAGAGGATCATTCTTCAGCAAAACTTTCAACATAACTTCAGTAAATCTTGACACATTCTTATCTTCTTGGAAACTTTTTTTTAGAAAGGTCCTAATGTCAACCACTTATTTAAAAAATGTGTATAGTACATGCAAGCTTAGTGATGTCAGTCCCATCTGTTCGAATTTCATTGGTTGGCCTTCTTTATCAAGGAAAATTCGTGAGTTGAATTAAAAACAACAGATTTAGCATGAATGAAGTAGTGTATAATAATTCTTGTGCATATACTTTTTAAAATGCATTTTCATGATCAAGTTAACCTTCACAGCCAAATATTTCTGGCATCTCCTTTGAAAACAAACTTTTTCAATTTGTGCTTTAGGGAATGAATGAATGAATGGATGAATGGATGAATGAATGAATGAATGAATGAATGAATGATATATAATAATAATAATAACTATGCATTGTTGCAAGTTACACTGCCCACTTGATAATCTTGCCTGCCACCATAATGTGAAATGTATCCTAAGCTGATACATAAAAAATTGAAGGTTTTAAAAGTATTACAAGAATATATATGAAGAATGCCTTGTATCGATTGTGATTGAGCCTCCTATCTCAGCTTTAGCAGTTTTGAGTGCCACTTGGCTTAATGGGCTAGTCACTAGTCCCAGTTTCATTGCTTAGCAAGGACTGTCTCTATGCTTTTGCCCTTAAGACCAGTTCACGGATTCAGGAACAGGTTCTGGGTGGGGTGGGGAGAGGATATGCAGGATATAATGATGCTTACTATACATTTAAAAATAAGGTTTTTTATGGTGTCATATATCAACTGATAGTGATCCATTGATTGATAGCCTCATTTAAGCCAGTCTAAAAGTATAGGAACAAGGGATGTCTGTAGTTTTTTTACTAGTAAAAATCAATGTAATAGAAAGAGAGATTTTTGAACTCACAATGTACATTTATTTCCCTTTATATCCATCTCATGCAATTTTCCTCCAAGCTGGTTACTTTCTCTATTATAACCTTGGGCAATAGATTCTGAGACTACAGTTCCTATAATCAATTATCAACAGTGCCAACATAAATAGAGATCAAGAAACCTCAAGCTAAGCATTAATATATCATCAGAAGTGTAGCAATCAGAGGTATAGTGAAGACATGCTGTCGTTGGTTAGGTGGAACCATAAAATGAATTTATTCTGTCAAGGAAAAGGAAAATACAGAATAGTACTGAAATAATTTGGGAATAAATCTTCAACAACAAATCTCAGATCATGTGAACCAACAATAGATCATTCTGCTATATGTTGAGTGGATGGTTGTCATTGAAGTTCGCATTCTGCAGTTCAGAATCATCAAGCGATCAAATATTTTCCCAAAAATGAGAAGGAGAAAGGAGAACATTTGAATTTGCAAGAAAAAGATCAGGCACATGTAGCTCAGTTGTAGTTTTCTTTCTTTCTTTCTTTGTTTAATTATGAGTTGGGTGAAGAGAAAATTATTTGGGTCCAGTGAAGTTGATTGGTAAGGACATAATACTGCAGATAATTTAAATTATCTTAAAGGCCAGCTTAGACAAATTGCAAAACAAAAATATGTCTCAAATGATCCTGAATGAAATATATGACCAAAATAGTGAAGAAAAGTTTAACATGGTGTTTTTGCTGTTATTGTGAGTGATGAAATATTTGGAGCTTGTCCTGACTATTACCCACATTTTCGAAGTTACCTTGAAATCTTTTTAAAAAAATCACAGCCTCTATGAAAAGAAATAATTAAAATCGTATCACAAACCATTACATTTTGTCCTGGCATGCATCACTGTAGATAAGCAGATCTGCATATGAGACTCTGACCCTAAGAATTATGGACATTAGATTGTTAGTTAATAACTACCAAAGAAGTATCTTTCCTGACAAACAAGCCAAGCATCACTATTTAATTTTTTCTAATAGTTTTCTTCATTTATTTTTTAATAGACACAATAGAATCTAATGTTTGTTGGAATGCATCAACAGTTTAACCCTACCATGAAAGATGATGGTGGTTTTAAATCATGGCCCAACAGAAATTCTTGAACTTATATATATTTTATAAGAACTTTTCTTAAATGTATATATTTTGCTCTTAACTTTTGAATTATTCCTACGTAGATGCAATTACAAACAGATTAATGAATCACACACTTGTTTGTGAGGTCCTGAATTCTGTTGGCTGGATGATACCAGTTTTCTTGATAAAAGAGTAATTTTTTTTGGGATACTCCTATTGGCAAAATTTCTAGTAAGTGTATGGATGGTAGATCCTACTCAATATAAAAATATAATACAATGAACTAAATAAGCATCAAAAAGTGAGATCCAAATAAGGGCGATATAAGATTGTCCCACTTCCTATAACTTCAGATTGAGATGCCAATAATCTCTTTAACAGGAATCAGTACTTTTTACTTTTGATGCTGATAACTGATAACTGATGATTCCTCTCTCTCTCTCTCTCTCTCTCTCTCTCTCCCTCCCTCCCTCCCTCCCTCCCTCTCCCTTCCTCCCTCCCTCCCTCTCTCTCTCTCTCTCTCTCTCTGATAGGATTTCCAATTGTCCAAACTAAAAAGTGTTGTATACAACATAATTATATAGTTTTTCAAAGCACATAATTTATTATTCATTATCTGCTGCATCTGTATTTTGAAAGAAGGCGCTGCATGAACTATCTGGGAATTTCTTCATTTAAAAAAAAAAACCCTGGATGACAAAGTAAATAGAATCACAGTATCTTTACTGGGAAATTGGGAGGAGGAGGGAAAGCACATTGAAAGGTGAGGAAATGAGGGGAACAGTGAGTGCTTGGTGATAAAGGTCTATAAATACAAGAAGTGTGATGTTTTCAAGTTCCCTGTAAAAAAATGGCATATGAGTCAGGCTGCTGACTTGGGGTTTGCTGATGTAATATAGGACAGTTACTGAAAATATTGACAAAATTGTGATATTTATAACTTTAACTCTGAAGTTTTTCTTTAAAAATAATTCTGATATATAGCTATTTTATTTATATTGTTTGTATTTTTATTCACATATGAAGATTTGCTCATTTTGCTTATTTTGCACAATGTTGTAAATTGCTTATTTTGTATAGTGTTTAAAGAGTAAAATGTGTAGCAAATTCATGTCAGTGTACAAATAAAATAGCAATTTTATTACTGATCAATTCTCATGTAAAAGTTAAACATAAATACAACTATATACCAGATTGTCTTCAACCTATGTCCATTATAGAGCCTTCCCATTATAGGCCTAAGCAGTGATAGTTGTAAAATGGTCATTAAGAAACCAATCCAATTTTACAATTTTTTGTGGCAGTCATTAAGTGAATCACCATGATCATTAATACGCAATACGCTGATGACACCCAGCTGTATATCTCTACCCCTCGTCAGTTAAATGAGGCTGTGGATGTGATGTGCCGGTGCCTGGAGGCTATGAGGATCTGGATGGGAGTCAACAGGCTCAGACTTAACCCAGATAAGACTGAATGGCTCTGGCTATTGCCCCCTAAAGACTATGTTGATTATCCATCCTTGGTTCTGGGGGGGGGGAGAAAGTGCCCCCCTCAGAATGGGCTCGCAATTTGGGTGTCCTAGACTCACAGTTGAGATTGGAACAACATCTGATGGCTGTAGCTAGAGGGACCTTTGCACAGGTTCGTCTGGTGCACCAATCGCAACCCTACTTTGATCAGGAGGCTCTCCTCACAGCCACTCATGCCCTTGTCACCTCACGGTTGGATTATTGCAACGCGCTCTACATGGGGCTACCCTTGAAAAGTGTTCGGAGACTACAGTTGGGCCAGAATGCAGCCGCGCGAGCTATTGTGGGTGCACCTAGATACACCCACATTACCTCAATTCTCCGTGAGCTGCACTAGCTCCCTATCGGTCTCCAGGCGCAATTCAAGGTGTTGGTTATTACCTTTAAAGCCCTACAGGGTCAGGGCCAGGCTATCTTCGAGACCGCCTTCTACAGCATAGCTCCCAACGACTGGTAAGATCCCACAGAGTCGGTCTCCTCCAGGTCCCGTCAGCTAAACAATGTCGGCTGGCGGGCCCACGAGGGAGGGCCTTCTCTGTGGCTGCCCTGGATCTCTGGAACCAATTACCCCCTGAGGTTCGGACTGCTCCCACCCTACTGGCCTTCCGGAAAGCGGTGAAGACCTGGGTCTTCCGGCAGGCCTGGGGCTGTTGATCTCGCTATGGTGATCTTGTGAGACCCGGCCACGAATTGGAATGTATAGATTGTAATGTTTTTTTTTAAAAAAACTTTTGTATGGGATAATTGTTCGCATTGTCTTATTCTTTGTTGTTAGCCGCCCAGAGTCCCTCAGGAGTTGGGCGGCATAAAAATGCGACTAATAAATAAAATGAATACACAGTTGCTAAGCACATTGTTTGCTGTAGAGTGTTTTTTGCCCAAAACTGGAAATAAATGCTGATCTTTGGTAAAAATGTTGTCATACGAATGTCAGACTGGTTGCTGACCACCCAAAATATGGTTATATGACCGTGGGGAGGTGGGGTGGTAGATGGAACTTTGGAACCAGGTCATAAGTACCTTTTGGGGGTTCTGTTGTAATTTCAAATGGCTGCTAAGAGACCAGTCATAAGTCTAGGACTATCTATAAATAGACATGTGATGTAATTAATTGCATGGAGTAAGACTGACAAGCACCATATATATAAAGATATATCTTGTAGCATTTTTAAGCCATCCAGGTTCAGCAGGGTAGATGCTAAGGCAGTCATGCCACCATAGCATAGCATGAAATGAAAATTAATTAAAAGGAAAAGGGAGAGCCCTGAAATCTCAGAAGATTGCTAAGTTTGATGAGATGCCAGTGTTTTTTTTTCCTTCATTAATCCTCAACCTTTTAGACAAGAGTTGTGAATTCTTTCATGAGAATTCAGAACAGGAGAATGGTGGAAAGTAGATTGCTGAAATCTCCAGAGATTTCGTCCATTAAAAAACAGAAGGAAATGGAGTCAGAAAGAGCCTCTGCCAGAGGTGTCCATCCTGACTGGCTAGGGAATTCTGGGAGTTGAAGTCTACAAGTCTTAAAGTTGCCTCAGGTTGGACAACTCTGGCCTATGCTATCACACAGTGATTTCTGCCACTAGAAAAGATCCCTTAGCCTTTGAAACTTGAATGAATTTAACTAATTATTTAAATTAGGACAACAGTGTAAACAGCAATGGCTCATGCCCAACATTCCCTAGTCGTACCACAAATAACTACAACAATCTAGCACAAATAGATTTCACAGAAGATAACGTTGAAAAGGCACTACACAGACTAAAACCATCTCTATCGGACCTGATGGACTATGTGCATACTTCTTAAAAAAGCTCTCCACTGCTATAGCAGAACCCCTAAGCATAATCTTTGAAAAATCATTCAGGACCAGCTCCCTACTCAAACTATGGTCACTAGCCACAGTCATCCCTATCTTCAAAATGGGAGAACCCAGCCTAGTCGAAAATTACAGATCAATCTATTTATTTATTTTATTATTTTATTATTTTATTATTTTATTATTTTATTATTTTATTATTTTATTATTTTATTATTTTATTATTTTATTATTTTATTATTTTATTATTTTATTACATGTATTTATACGCCGCCCTTCTCCCGAAGGACTCAGGGCAGCGAACATAAGTTAAGAAACGTGTACAATAAAATCCCATTTTAAACCAAATAACTGATTAATAATAAATAATAAAACCCGGAATCAGAGTCAGCCTATTTGCTTGAACAGCCAAGTCTTTAGGTCCTGACGGAAGGAGCGGAGATCAGGAGCCGTCCGGAGCTCGGTAGGTAACTCATTCCAGAGGGTGGGAGCACCCACAGAGAACGCCCTATCCCTGGGCACCGCTAGACGACATTGGCTCACTGTCGGAACCCTGAGGAGAGCAGCCCTATGTGAGTGAACAGGATGGTGAGAGGCAGGCAGGAGAAGATCCTGCAAATATCCCGGACCTAAGTCATGTAGGGCCTTATAGGTGAGAACCAGCACTTTGAAGCAGACCCGGAGAACCACTGTTAACCAGTGCAGCTCACGCAGGAGGGGTTTTATATGGGAGTAACGAGGGGCTCCCGTAACCTGTGCGGCTGCATTCTGAATCAGCTGGAGTCTCCGGGTGCAACTTAGGGGCAGGCCCATGTAGAGGGAATTGCAGTAATTCAAGCGGGAAGTAACCAGGGCATGAGTGACTGTGTGAAGGTCATCTCGGTCCAGGAAAGGGCACAACTGGTGCACCAGGCGAACCTGTGCAAAGGCCCCCCCTGGTCACGGCTGTTAGATGGTCTTCTAGGGACAGCCGGGCATCCAGGAGGACACCCAAGTTGCGAGCCCTATCAATGGGGGCAGGTTTTTCCCCATCCATCAAAAGGGATGGGGCCTCTGAAATCCGAGATGCTGGCATCCACAGCCACTCAGTCTTGGAGGGATTGAGTTTGAGTGTTTTTCTGCCCATCCAGGCCCGTACTGCCTCCAGGCAATGGGACATCACGGAAAGAGCATCTCTGGGGTGGTCTGGGGTGGAGATGTATAATTGGGTATCATCAGCATATTGATGATATCTCACCCCAAAGCCATGAATAATCTCACCCAGTGGTTTCATATAGATGTTAAAGAGTAGGGGGGAGAGAACCGACCCCTGAGGCACCCCACAATTTAGGGGCCTCGGGGTGGACCTCTGCCCTCCCTCCCATACAAACTGAAAGTGACCCGAGAGGTAGGAGGAGAACCACTGTAAGACACTGCCTCCCACCCCCAACCCCACAAGTCGCTGCAGTAGGATACCATGGTTGATGGTATCAAAAACTGTTGAGAGGTCAAGTAGGACCAGGCTGGAGGAACAACCACTATCCTGAGCCCGCCAGAGATCATTTACCAGAGCGACCAATGCCATTTCCATGCTGTGTCCGCATCAGAAGCCTGATTGGTACGGGTCAAGGTTAAGGTTTATGCTGCATTGCCTGCAAAGTCATGGAATCAATCATTAACCATTCCATTACTCTCCACCTAGAAACAAATAACCTACTTTCTAATAAACAATTTGGTTTCAGAAAAAAATTATCCTGTAATCTACAACTTCTACACTGCAAAAACATATGGACTACAAATCTTGATCAGGGCAAAGCAATAGACAATTTCCATAGACTTCTGTAAAGCCTTTGATTCAGTGGTACATGACAAACTACTTCTGAAACTAAAATCCTATGGCATCTCTGGACCCCTACATAATTGGATAGCTGCGTTCCTGTCAAACAGACAACAAGTGGTCAAAATAGGGAGCGCCCTATCAAATCCTGGACCTGTTAATAGCGGTGTCCCCCAAGGCAGCATTCTAGGACCAACACTCTTCATACTATACATAAATGACCTTTGTGATCATATTATAAGCAACTGCGTTCTCTTTGGCAATGATGTAAAAATATTTAACACCACTGACAATTCTGCTACCCTTCAAAAAGGGACTTTGTATTGGAATGGTCAAACAATTGGTAACTCCAAATCTCAACCAACAAATGCTGTCTTACACATTGGCAAAAAGAACTAGAACACAAAATACAAGCTGAGTGGACACGACCTTGTAGATGACCCTCACTCTGTGAAGGTCCTATCTACAAGGTCCTGTGGAGTACTCCTATCTAATGATCTTAATTGCTAAAGCCAAAACAACATCACCAAAAAAGCATTAAGAGTTGTAAACCTAATCTTGCGTAGCTTCTTCTCCGGTAGTATCACACTACTAACCAGAGATACAAAACATTTGCTAGACCAATTCTCAAATACAGCTCACCTGTCTGGAACCTGCACTGCATATCGGACATTAATACAATTGAACGTGTCCAGAAATATTTCACAAGAAGAATCCTCCACTCCTCCACTCGCAACAAAATACCTTATGCCACCAGACTTGAAATTTGGGGCTTAGAAAATTTAGAACTACGCCGCCTTCCGTATGACCTAAGCATAGCTCATAAAATTATCTGCTACAAAGTCCTACCTGTCAACGACTACTTCAGCTTCAACCACAACAATACAGGAGCACACAATAGATACAAACTTAAAGTGAACTGCTCCAAACTCAATTGCAGAAAATACAACTACAGCAACAGAGTGGTCAATGCCTGGAATGCACTACCTGACTCTGTGGCTTCATCCCCAAACCCCCAAAATTTTAACCTAAGATTGTCTACTATTGACCTCCCCCCATTCTTAAGAGGTCTGTAAGGGGCATGCATAAGAGCACCAGCGTGCCTACCGTCCCTGTTCTAATGTTTCCTCTATTTGTATCTATTTTATGTATTCAATTCATGCTTATACTTATATATATTACCTAATACGTTCTTGACAAATGAAATAAAATAAAAATAAAAATGAGATTGTGGGAGAAATTTTTTTCCCACTCACTGAGAAGGGTTTTTATTTTGCTTTATCTGGCAACTGAGGCTACTCCCCATGCAGCACAGCGGATGGAATACTCTAGGGAATGCCCATTTGGCACAATTGGCTTTTCTGAGAGATGACACGTCAGAAGAGACCCCTTCTAAGACGGAGGGCACAGTTGGAGTCTTGGAAGTATGTTGTACTGTTCTAACGAAGTGCCTGCTTTGCTGGGCATGCCCAAGCACAAAACACCTCTTTGTCGCAAGACTAATCGGAAGATAACTCTTTAATATTTCTTCAGTCCCTCCCTCCCTTTTTTTCTGGGCCCAATCTCAGAAGAAGCTCTATCCGTATAGAGCAGGGGTGTCAAATGTGCGGCCTGCTGGCCAGATGAGCCATACACTGGCCACCTCCATTTTAGTGGAGGGGGGAAATGCCATGATACATCACATGATGACATTGATAATGCGAGTTTGACATCCCTGATGTACAGGTTCTTGTTTAAAAAACAACAACCCAAGAATGCCTATAGGGGCCTACATAAAACCCAGAAGCATTTTCATAAATGAATACAAGTAATCCTCAGCTTATACTCATTTGTTCAGCATTTGTTTGAATTTGGTTTGGTCTTTGAAGTTTTGCCTGTCGCAGTGCCCCGTAGTCACACAATTTGCTCACAATTACGATGTTGCAGCAAGCTGCAGTCATGTTGTCAGTTCTGACATTTCCTGCTAGCTTGCCACAAGAAAAGCCAATGGGGAAGTCAACAGGAAGTCAAAAGTCATAGTCATGTTAAGTCCTTGGTTAATGACGGGCACAGTTTTCACTGAATGATAGCAACCAGGACTGCCAGAATAGTGTTGCTAAGTGGCATGATCAGGGGTGGGTTCTAAATTTTTTTACTACCGGTTCTGTGGGCATGGCTTATTTTGTGGGCATGGCTTGATGGTCATGAGACAATTCTTTAGGATTTAGCAGAGGTACTGGTCTACCAGGCTTTTAACTGCTTGCAGAGCTGTACCGGTATAGCCATTTATTTTTGCAGGCACTGGTCTACTCATGTATTTTTGCAAGCATCGGTCTACTCATGTATTTTTGCAGGCATGGGTCTACTCAGTCTACCACCAAACTGCCTTTTACCACTGATCAGCTGTAGGGCGGCCCTTTGAAGCCCAGCGGCAAGAGTTTAAACAGTTTTTCCTTATAACCCATCAGCTGGGATTCAGGAGGCAGCAGTAGATTGGGGGTGGGGCCAAATAAAAGGTAAGAATAACGCGGGGGTGGG